>JAWQFJ010002940.1:0-2500 GCA_034096865.1 Theodoxus fluviatilis | reverse complement strand
TCTGATTAAGATGCACCACGCACCGTCGCCGTTGACGTAAACCCAACGTCAGGCTGCAGCCCTCGTTAACGGCAGGAAATACCCCTGCCATTTCAGAGTTCCGCACTGTTCCTGAGTGTGCATAACTTGCAGAATGATATGCTGAACGGCGCGAGACCTAGCGTCTGTGCTCTGATAACTCGCGGCTTCAGCGCAAGAGCTTCATCAAAGGTATTTCTAAAAAACCCACAAAGGCAAGGTCGTGATTAATGGCCAGCTTCCAAGTGATGGCGAAACATTTATTTTGGTTCAGTGATTAAATAGAACGACTCTTCTTGGCCGTTAATCATTGTTACATTTTAAAGAAGAAAATGTAAACTTTTCGTGGGAATGTTTTTTAAGGTGTACTCACACCATACCAAGCCTTCTTCGTCCAGCAACAACGTTGATATCTATCTGCATTCCCCAGATAACCTCTGCGTGAGCGTAACTAAGAATGCTATTAACTATTATGTGACCTTAATGACGTGGTTATGTGCAATTTCTTCCACATCAACTATTTTCTGGCAAACGCTTCACCCTTGAGATGTGCGAAGGTGGCTGGGCCTATAAGGAAAACTGGAGAGAAAAGCTAGAAGTGGTGAGCCTAAAAGAGGAGTGGAAGAACCAAGAAGAGTAGTGAAGATAAGGACAGCAGATGTACATCAGCGGAGAAGGTGACCAGGAGCACAGATAGGGAGGAGATTATTCTGTGCGTGCGACAGTGGTAGGGGCAAAGTCCCAGTCCTGCACGAAACAGGAAGACTATTCTAAGGCCCTAATCAGTAGCAGTGCACCACGCCCCGCCCAGCTCCAGCTTGTCCAGACATTTTGGGTACCAGGGCTTTGGACGAGATCTTTCCAAGAGCAGCTTGATGAAACAGCTAAACAGCGGAGACCTAGTATAAATAATGAACGACATAATGTTGCACTGGACGCGTGGATGGAGAAGACGTCTTTACTGCAAGATGAGCGATACAGGGACTCTCTCATTTAATTGGTCAGTTGTGCGCTTTGTGGGGCTCTGAAAAGAAAACAATAATTTCGCTGTAAATAAATGTAACACAGAATGATCAAAATCGTTATTTTAAGAAGAATATATATTTTTGAATTTAAAAGGAATGCACAGAATTTGCGCAATGTACAGATACATTAAAGACAAATATTTCTCTACAAGTTCAGTCATGCACACTTTCTTCACCTTGAAAGACTACTCTAAAATGTTTCTCTTTTCTTACACTTGTCCATGCGCTTCCTCCTTCCCCACCTCATACACTCTCTCTCTCTCTCTCTCTCTCTCTCTCTCTCTCTCTCTCTTGTTCCACTTGGAAACTTTCGTACTGTCCAGCACTCTCAAGTCCGACTACCAATATATCAAGATCACCTCATCTCTGTGCACATTGAGAACATTTTCTGCGCGGGTCTTCCTAGAACCTCAACCTGCTGTGAATAACTGTTTGATGTGTATCTATTCTGGTGCGAAGAATAACTGCGTGTGTTCACCTATACAAGCCGAACTGAAAAATAGTGCAGTCACTGTTTGATCGGATGTTGTGCATCCAACCTGAAAAGACCGTGAAATGTAAACGTGTACAGACCTGAAGTATTGTTACCAAGTGAATTTACTAACTGCATTAATATGAATAGCTGATTCCTTTTACCATTTTTGAGATGGAACAATATCAGTGTGCTCAAAATTGGTGTGTTTGTTGAAAAACTCGACCGCTTCCAAGACCGTCCCACCTGGAATTCTTTCCAAACCTGATAAAATGTCTTCATTCTGCTACGATGTGATGACAGAGACTCTCGCGGTTTAACAAAACTGTAAACAGGTACTGTGGGAAAATCAATGTTCTCCCCCAAAATTAAACCCAAAGTATTCTAACCGTAGCTCAATATGGGTATTGAACTCAGTATTTACAGGCTTAGAATAGGTACGCACCATGCACGAAGGTTTGGCAAAAAAAGAAGACTTGGAGCACCTAAACTGGAAGAAGATAGGTGGAAGTGTGATGTATTCCTGCCTCTACCGACAAGACAGAGTCAACCAATTAAACTTAGTACATCAACGTCGAGGACAAACTTGTTGGCTATAGTGTTGTATATGTCCCTAATGTCGGTCTGCATCCACAAGCTTTGTACACAGAAACAAAATCTACACGATCTGTCAAAAACATTCTTCAACATGGAGATGTTGAAGCCAACCCTGGACCTGACTGCAGATACCACGGTAAACCAAAGAGAGAGATTCATCATACAGATTAGAGTAGAGGGTCACATTCAACAGCAAGTAATACAAGAATTCGCATTGAGCATGACGCAAACCACAGAAGAGTATATCAAAGCATAGTGGAGGAATTATGTGGGAAAATTGACATTCTTCAAAAAGAAATAGTTAACATGACAACAAATATCCAGTGGCTTAGTCACCAAAATAGACAGTTGTGGATAAGTGTCCAAGACATAAAAAGCAGATATCGGA
>JAWQFJ010002939.1:39707-63097 GCA_034096865.1 Theodoxus fluviatilis | reverse complement strand
GGAGAGGAAGGAGAACAAGGCGAGAACAAGGAGAGAACAAGGAGAGAGGAAGGGAGAGGAAGGGAGAGGAAGGGAGAGGAAGGGAGAACAAGGGAGAGGAAGGGAGAGGAAGGGAGAACAAGGGAGAACAAGGGAGAACAAGGGAGAGGAAGGGAGAGGAAGGGAGAACAAGGGAGAGGAAGGGAGAAGGGAGAGGAAGGGAGAACAAGGGAGAGGGAGAGGAAGGGAGAACAAGGGAGAACAAGGGAGAACAAGGGAGAGGAAGGGAGAACAAGGGAGAGGAAGGGAGAGGAAGGGAGAACAAGGGAGAACAAGGGAGAGGAAGGGAGAGGAAGGGAGAGGAAGGGAGAGGAAGGGAGAACAAGGGAGAACAAGGGAGAACAAGGGAGAGGAAGGGAGAACAAGGGAGAACAAGGGAGAACAAGGGAGAGGAAGGGAGAACAAGGGAGAACAAGGGAGAACAAGGGAGAGGAAGGGAGAGGAAAGGGAGAGCAAGGGAGAGGACAGGGAGAGGAAGGGAGCAAGGGAGAGGGAGGAGAGAAGGAGAGAACAAGGGAGAGGAGAGGGAGAGGAAGGAGAGGAAGGGAGAGGAGGGAGAACAAGGGAGAGAGGAAGGGAGAGAAGGGAGAACAAGGGAGAGGAAGGGAGAGGAGGAGAACAAGGGAGAGGAGAGGGAGAGGAAAGGGAGAGGAAGAGAGAGGAAGGGAGAGGAAGGGAGAACAGAGGGAGAGACAGAGGGAGAGGAAGGGAGAGGAAGGGAGAGAGAAGGGAGAGGAAGGGAGAACAAGGAGAGGAGACAAGGGAGAGGAAGGGAGAGACAAGGGAGAACAAGGGAGAGGAAGGGAGAGGAAGGGAGAGGAAGGGAGAGGAAGGGAGAGGAAGGAGAGGAAGGGAGAACAAGGGAGAACAAGGGGAGAGGAAGGGAGAACAAGGGAGAGGAAGGGAGAGGAAGGGAGAGGAAGGGAGAGGAAGGGAGAACAAGGGAGAGGAAGGGAGAGGAAGGGAGAACAAGGGAGAGGAAGGGAGAACAAGGGAGAGGAAGGGAGAAGAGAGAGGAAGGGAGATGAAGGGAGAGGAAGGGAGAGGAAGGGAGAACAAGGGAGAGGAAGGGAGAGGAAGGGAGAAGGAGACAAGGGAGAGGAAGGGAGACAAGGAGAGAAGGAAGAAGGGAGAACAAGGGAGAGAGAAGGGAGAGGAAGGAGAGGAAGGGAGAGGAAGGGAGAACAAGGGAGAGGAAGGAGAACAAGGGAGAACAAGGGAGAGGAAGGGAGAGGAAGGGAGAACAAGGGAGAACAAGGGAGAGGAAGGGAGAACAAGAGAGAGGAAGGAGAGAGAAGGGAGAGGAAGGGAGAGGAAGGAGAGAGAGAAGGGAGAACAAGGGAGAGGAAGGGAGAGAAGAAGGGAGAGGACAGGG
This sequence comes from Theodoxus fluviatilis, assembly GCA_034096865.1. Lineage (NCBI taxonomy): Eukaryota > Metazoa > Mollusca > Gastropoda > Cycloneritida > Neritidae > Theodoxus > Theodoxus fluviatilis. The sequence continues at coordinate 61,683 of JAWQFJ010002939.1, read as the reverse complement.
AGAACAAGGGAGAGGAAGGAGAGAAGGGAGAGGAAGAGGAGAGGAAGGGAGAACAAGAGAGAGGAAGGGAGAACAAGGGAGAGGAAGGGAGAACAAGGGAGAGGAAGGGAGAAGAAGGGAGAAGAAGGGAGAGGAAGGGAGAGGATGGAGAGGAAGGGAGAACAAGGGAGAGGAAGAGAGAGGAAGGGAGAACAAGGGAGAGGAAGGGAGAACAAGGGAGAGGAAGGGAGAGGAAGGGAGAACAAGGGAGAACAAGGGAGAGGAAGGGAGAGGAAGGGAGAGGAAGGGAGAACAAGGGAGAGGAAGGGAGAGGAAGGGAGAACAAGGGAGAACAAGGGAGAACAAGGGAGAGGAAGGGAGAGGAAGGGAGAACAAGGGAGAACAAGGGAGAGGAAGGGAGAACAAGGGAGAGGAAGGGAGAACAAGGGAGAGGAAGGGAGAGGAAGGGAGAACAAGGGAGAACAAGGGAGAAGAACAAGTGAGAGGACGGGAAAAAGGGAGAGGAAGGGAGAGGAAGGGAGAACAAGGGAGAACAAGGGAGAGGTAGTGAGAGGAAGGGAGATGAAGGGAGAACAAGGGAGAACAAGGGAGAGGAAGGAGAGAGGAAGGGAGAGAAGGAGAGGAAGGGAGAACAAGGAAGAGGGAGAACAAGGAGAGGAAGGAGAACAAGGGAGAGGAAGGGAGAACAAGGGAGAGGAAGGAGAGAAGGGAGAGGAAGGGAGAACAAGGGAGAGGAAGGAGAGAGGAAGGGAGAACAAGGGAGAGGAAGGAGAGAAGAAGGGAGAAGAAGGGAGGAAGGAGAGGAAGGGAGAAAAAGGGAGAGGAAGGGAGAACAAGAGAGAACAAGGAGAGAGGAAGGGAGAGGAAGGAGAGAGAAGGGAGAGGAAGGGAGAAGAAGGGAGAAGAAGGAGAGAAGGAGAGAGGAAGGGAGAACAAGGGAGAGGAAGGGAGAGAAGGAGAGAGGAAGGGAGAGGAAGGAGAGACAAGGGAGAACAGGGAGAACAAGGAGAGGAAGGGAGAACAAGGAGAGACAGAGGGAGAGGAAGGGAGAGAAGGGAGAACAAGGGAGAGAAGGAGAGAGGAAGGGAGAAGAAGGAGAGGGAGGAAGAGAGGAAGGGAGAAGAAAGGGAGAACAAGGGAGGAGGAGGGAGAGAAGGGAGAGGAAGGAGAGGAAGGAGAGGAAGGGAGAACAAGGGAGAGGAAGGAGAAGGAGAGGAAGGGAGAGAGAAGGGAGAGGAAAGGGAGAACAAGGGAGAGGAAGGGAGAGGAAGGGAGAGGAAGAGGAGAAGAAGGGAGAAACAAGGAGAGAACAAGGGAGAGGAAGGGAGAACAAGGGAGAGGAAGGGAGAGGAAGGGAGAGGAAGGGAGAACAAGGGAGAGGAAGGGAGAGGAAGGGAGAACAAGGGAGAGGAAGGGAGAGGAAGGGAGAACAAGGGAGAACAAGGGAGAGGAAGGGAGAGGAAGGGAGAACAAGGGAGAGGAAGGGAGAACAAGAGAGAGGAAGGAGAGGACAAGGGAGAGGAAGGGAGAGGAAGGGAGAACAAGGGAGAGGAAGGGAGAGGAAGGGAGAAAGGAGAGAAGGGAGAACAAGGGAGAGGAAGGGAGAACAGGGAGAACAAGGGAGAGGAAGGGAGAACAAGGGAGAACAAGGGAGAGGAAGGGAGAGGAAGGGAGAACAAGGGAGAGGAAGGGAGAACAAGGGAGAACAAGGGAGAACAAGGGAGAGGAAGGGAGAACAAGGAGAGACAAGGGAGAAGAAGGGAGAGGAAGGGAGAACAAGGGAGAACAAGGAGAGGAAGGGAGAGGAAGGGAGAGAAAGGGAGAACAAGGGAGAGGAAGGGAGAGAAGAAGGGAGAGAAAGGGAGAGGAAGGGAGAAGGCAAGGGAGAACAAGGGAGAGGAAGGGAGAACAAGGGAGAGGAAGGGAGAGGAAGGGAGAACAAGGGAGAGGAAGGGAGAGGAAGGGAGAGGAAGGGAGAGGAAGGGAGAACAAGGGAGAACAAGGGAGAGGAAGGGAGAGGAAGGGAGAGGAAGGGAGAGGAAGGGAGAACAAGGGAGAACAAGGGAGAGGAAGGGAGAGGAAGGGAGAACAAGGGAGAGGAAGGGAGAGGAAGGGAGAACAAGGGAGAGGAAGGGAGAACAAGGGAGAACAAGGGAGAGGAAGGGAGAGGAAGGGAGAACAAGGGAGAGGAAGGGAGAGGAAGGGAGAGGAAGGGAGAACAAGGGAGAACAAGGGAGAGGAAGGGAGAACAAGGGAGAGGAAGGGAGAGGAAGGGAGAACAAGGGAGAGGAAGGGAGAACAAGGGAGAGGAAGGGAGAACAAGGGAGAGGAAGGGAGAAGAAGGGAGAGGAAGGGAGAGGAAGGGAGAGGAAGGGAGAACAAGGGAGAGGAAGGGAGAGGAAGGGAGAACAAGGGAGAACAAGGGAGAGGAAGGGAGAGGAAGGGAGAACAAGGGAGAGGAAGGGAGAGGAAGGGAGAGGAAGGGAGAGGAAGGGAGAAACAAGGGAGAGGAAGGGAGAACAAGGGAGAACAAGAGAGAGGAAGGGAGAGGAAGGGAGAACAAGGGAGAGGAAGGGAGAGGAAGGGAGAGGAAGGGAGAAAGGAGAGGAAGGGAGAGGAAGGGAGAGGAAGGGAGAGGAAGGGAGAGGAAGGGAGAACAAGGGAGAGGAAGGGAGAGGAAGGGAGAACAAGGGAGAGGAAGGGAGAGGAAGGGAGAGGAAGGGAGAGGAAGGGAGAGGAAGGGAGAGGAAGGGAGAACAAGGGAGAACAAGGGAGAGGAAGGGAGAGGACAAGGGAGAGGAAGGGAGAGGAAGGGAGAGGAAGGGAGAACAAGGGAGAACAAGGGAGAGGAAGGGAGAACAAGGGAGAACAAGGGAGAACAAGGGAGAGGAAGGGAGAGGAAGGGAGAACAAGGGAGAACAAGGGAGAGGAAGGGAGAGGAAGGGAGAACAAGGGAGAACAAGGGAGAGGAAGGGAGAGGAAGGGAGAGGAAGGGAGAACAAGGGAGAACAAGGGAGAGGAAGGGAGAACAAGGGAGAACAAGGGAGAACAAGGGAGAGGAAGGGAGAGGAAGGGAGAACAAGGGAGAACAAGGGAGAGGAAGGGAGAGGAAGGGAGAGGAAGGGAGAGGAAGGGAGAACAAGGGAGAACAAGGGAGAGGAAGGGAGAACAAGGGAGAACAAGGGAGAGGAAGGGAGAACAAGGGAGAACAAGGGAGAGGAAGGGAGAACAAGGGAGAACAAGGGGAAGGGAGAAAGGGAGAGGAAGGGAGAGGAAGGGAGAGGAAGGGAGAACAAGGGAGAACAAGGGAGAGGAAGGGAGAGGAAGGGAGAGGAAGGGAGAGGAAGGGAGAACAAGAGAGAGGAAGGGAGAACAAGAGAGAGGAAGGGAGAGGAAGGGAGAACAAGAGAGAGGAAGGGAGAACAAGGGAGAACAAGGGAGAACAAGGGAGAGGAAGGGAGAACAAGGGAGAACAAGGGAGAACAAGGGAGAGGAAGGGAGAGGAAGGGAGAACAAGGGAGAACAAGGGAGAACAAGGGAGAGGAAGGGAGAGGAAGGGAGAACAAGGGAGAGGAAGGGAGAACAAGGGAGAACAAGGGAGAACAAAGGAGAGGAAGGGAGAACAAGGGAGAACAAGGGAGAACAAGGGAGAGGAAGGGAGAGGAAGGGAGAACAAGGGAGAACAAGGGAGAACAAGAGAGAGGAAGGGAGAGGAAGGGAGAACAAGGGAGAGGAAGGGAGAACAAGGGAGAGGAAGGGAGAGGAAGGGAGAACAAGGGAGAACAAGGGAGAACAAGGGAGAGGAAGGGAGAACAAGGGAGAACAAGGGAGAACAAGGGAGAGGAAGGGAGAACAAGGGAGAGGAAGGGAGAACAAGGGAGAGGAAGGGAGAACAAGGGAGAGGAAGGGAGAACAAGGGAGAGGAAGGGAGAACAAGGGAGAGGAAGGGAGAACAAGGGAGAGGAAGGGAGAACAAGGGAGAACAAGGGAGAGGAAGGGAGAGGAAGAGAGAGGAAGGGAGAACAAGGGAGAGGAAGGGAGAACAAGGGAGAGGAAGGGAGAGGAAGGGAGAGGAAGGGAGAGGAAGGGAGAACAAGGGAGAGAAGGGAGAGGAAGAGAGAGGAAGAGGAGAACAAGGGAGAACAAGGGAGAGGAAGGGAGAACAAGGAGAGGAAGGGAGAAGGAGAGGAAGGGAAACAAGGGAGAGAAGGGAGAACAAGGAGAGGAAGGGAGAACAAGGGAGAGGAAGGGAGAACAGGGAGAGGAAGGGAGAACAAGGGAGAGGAAGGGAGAACAAGGGAGAGGAAGGGAGAGGAAGGGAGAACAAGAGAGAGGAAGGGAGAACAAGAGAGAGGAAGGGAGAGGAAGAGAGAGGAAGGGAGAACAAGGGAGAGGAAGGGAGAACAAGGGAGAGGAAGGGAGAGGAAGGGAGAGGAAGAGAGAGGAAGGGAGAACAAGGGAGAGGAAGGGAGAGGAAGAGAGAGGAAGGGAGAACAAGGGAGAACAAGGGAGAGGAAGGGAGAACAAGGGAGAGGAAGGGAGAACAAGGGAGAGGAAGGGAAAACAAGGGAGAGGAAGGGAGAACAAGGGAGAGGAAGGGAGAACAAGGGAGAGGAAGGGAGAGGAAGGGAGAGGAAGAGAGAGGAAGGGAGAACAAGGGAGAGGAAGGGAGAACAAGGGAGAGGAAGGGAGAACAAGGGAGAGGAAGGGAGAGGAAGGGAGAGGAAGAGAGAGGAAGGGAGAACAAGGGAGAGGAAGGGAGAACAAGGGAGAGGAAGGGAGAACAAGGGAGAGGAAGAGAGAGGAAGGGAGAACAAGGGAGAGGAAGGGAGAACAAGGGAGAGGAAGGGAGAGGAAGGGAGAGGAAGGGAGAGGAAGGGAGAACAAGGGAGAGGAAGGGAGAGGAAGGGAGAGGAAGGGAGAGGAAGAGAGAGGAAGGGAGAACAAGGGAGAGGAAGGGAGAGGAAGAGAGAGGAAGGGAGAACAAGAGAGAGGAAGGGAGAACAAGAGAGAGGAAGGGAGAACAAGGGAGAGGAAGGGAGAACAAGGGAGAGGAAGGGAGAGGAAGGGAGAGGAAGAGAGAGGAAGGGAGAACAAGGGAGAGGAAGGGAGAGGAAGAGAGAGGAAGGGAGAACAAGGGAGAGGAAGGGAGAACAAGGGAGAGGAAGGGAGAGGAAGGGAGAGGAAGAGAGAGGAAGGGAGAACAAGGGAGAGGAAGGGAGAGGAAGAGAGAGGAAGGGAGAACAAGGGAGAGGAAGGTTGGGTAACGGACTGATCAAGCAGTCTGTGTTTTGAGAGGAAACTAACGAACAAACAAACAAGCAAGCAAACAAACAGACCAAAAACAAAAACAAACAAACAAACAAACAAACAAGCAAGCAAACCTCGGTGTCCTCACGTTTCAAACAGAATGCATGGGCAATTATGGTAGTATTCTTCCTCACAAGAAAACTTTATTTGTGTGTGTGGCTGCTTATATAGTATATATCGCAAAATAGCAGAAAAATATGTATTTAAAAATTATGGATAAATGAGTGGCATAACTGAGATATATTCAAACAGGTTTAATAAACTTAAGTTACATAGATTTGAATCCGATTATCGACTTATTGTACAAAGAATACACAAAGATAGAAAAAAAAATTCAACATGAGAAAAAAATAAGTTCCCTTAAATACATGATTAAAGATCAACAATTTATTTCACATGGATACAAATTCAGCAAACTCGAATATGGTATACAAAAGAGCTTACTAAGATGAGGGAAATCCAAAAACCAATTATTATTTACCGGAAAGTGATAGTACAGCAAAACCTCTTATACTTCTTTATGGACAAGCAATACTAAAAGCTCAGATAATTGCTTGCAGATTTTTCTTCCCTCGATGTAAGCTGATGTTCAACATTCTTACTGATGATGGAACACAGGAATCTTTCAGTCTGTGAGTTCTCGCTGCAATGGACAAAAAGCAGCGACCAGAATGGGCTCTGACAAAGATTTCACAAAGCGTGATGAGATGGATCTTTGAGGATAGCTGTTACTTTCCTCTTTAAGGCAGTGTCGTATAGTTCATCCACAGATGGAAAAAAAGTTTATCATTCACGACGGCACTGCGGTACCTTAGGTTTCAATGTTGCGGTTATGAATGGTTCATTACAGAAGTTTACATCAGTGTCGATAAGAGGCCAGCTTAGGTTTCAATGTTACAGTTATGAATGGTTCATTACAGAAGTTTACATCAGTGTCGATAAGAGGCCAGCTTAGGTTTCAATGTTACAGTTATGAATGGTTCATTACAGAAGTTTACATCAGTGTCGATAAGGGGCCAGACCTATCTGCAAGGAGAAGGAATGAGCGCATGCATGAGTACAGGTTTGGTGCCAATCAGCCTCTGCAGGCTATGTAAGGCCATTGATCACAGCATCACTAGAACTGGCTGGTCAGCCTCTGCAGGCTATGTAAGGCCATTGATCACAGCATCACTAGAACTGGCTGGAGTAAGAGCAAGCCATTTACCGAGATTTTTTTTCCTCTCATGAAGCGCGTAGGGAGGCGCGGTGGGTCTATTCTCACCCCCGTCCTATTGGGAAAGGGGTCATCTGAGATTAGACGGAACCAAACCAGTGGTGAGTTTCTCAGACTGATGATGCGCAATTCAAAGCAATCCAAAGCAATCTGAAACATTCCAAAGCAATCCAAAGCAATCTGAAACAATCCAAAGTAATCCAAAGCAATCTGAAACAATCCAAAGCAATCCAAAGCAATCTGAAACAATCCAAAGCAATCCAAAGCAATCTGAAACAATCCAAAGCAATCCAAAGCAATCTGAAATAATCCAAAGCAATCCAATGCAATCTGAAACAATCCAAAGCAATTCAAAGCAATTCGAAGCAATCCAAAGCAATCTGAAACAATCCAAAGCAATCCAAAGCAATCTGAAACAATCCAAAGCAATCCAAAGCAATCTGAAACAATCCAAAGCAATCCAAAGCAATCTGAAACAATCCAAAGCAATCCAAAGCAATCTGAAACAATCCAAAGCAATTCAAAGCAATCTGAAACAAGCCAAAGCAATTCAAAGCAATCTGAAACAATCCTAAGCAATCCAATGCAATCTGAAACAATCCAAAGCAATCCGAAGCAATCTGAAACAATCCAAAGCAATCTGAAACAATCCAAAGCAATCTGAAACAATCCAAAGCAATCCAAAGCAATCTGAAACAATTCAAAGCAATCCAAAGCAATCTGAAACACTCCAAAGCAATCCAAAGCAATCAAAAGCAATCCAAAGCAATCTGAAACAATCAAAAGCAATCCGAAGCAATCTGAAACAATCCAAAGCGATCCAAAGCATTCCAAAGCAATCCAAAGCAATCTGAAACAATCCAAAGCAATCCGAAGCAATCTGAAACAATCCAAAGCGATCTGAAACAATCCAAAGCAATCCAAAGCAATCTGAAACAATCCAAAGCAATCCAAAGCAATCTGAAACAATCCAAAGCTATACAAAGCAATATGAAACAATCCAAAGCAATCAGAAACAATCCAAAGCGATCTGAAACAATCCAAAGCTATCCAAAGCAATCCAAAGCAATCCAAAGCAATCTGAAACATTCCAAAGCAATCCAAAGCAATCCAAAGCAATCCAAAGCAATTCAAAGCAATCTGAAACAATCCAAAGCAATCCAAAGCAATCTGAAACAATCCAAAGCTATCCCAAGCAATCCAAAGCTATCCAAAGCAATTCAAAGCAGTCTGAAATAATCCAAAGCGATCTGAAACAATCCAAAGCAATTCAAAGCAATCCAAAGCAATCCAAAGCAATCCAAAGCAATCTGAAACAATCCAAAGCAATCCAAAGCAATCCAAAGCAATCCAAGGCAATCCAAAGAATCCAAAGCAATCCAAAGCAATCTGAAACAATTCGAAGGGCTTTCCGGTATTATTTTAGTGCGACCTTTGTAATCGTACACGAGGCGGTATCAAAGCTGGGACGAAAAAGAAGACAGGGTCTGGTTTTGGAAACGGATTGATTACAATAACTGACTGACTGAACTTTGCGCTTTAACATTGATCGAAAACGTGTTTCGATTGCTTTGGATTGGTTTGGATTGCATATTCATAGTCCTGGGAAAAACCGCCTCTGGTCTGGTGGATTGCGAGGAGAAAAATATTGGTATTGCGCAGCCGTGGACTACTGTTGAATCAAGCGGTTGGGAATAGGTGATATCAATGTTCTAATCTGTTCATTCCGACAAAAGTCGCAACGCAAAGGGCAACATGATAACTGCTATGGCACGAGGAGTAAAATCGGGAATCTGTGAGAGAGTTGAAGGCAAAATATCTATCGATTAACCGGCCATGCAGGAGAGAGCCGACATTGATATTGGGACACTCGAAAAATAGAAGCAGTGCTGGTACAAGACATTAGGCTTGTTCAGGAGTACAAAGCGCTGCATGAGCGCTTCATGTTGGCAATTGAGCGCTCTTTGCCTCTCCTGAACACCTGCAGATTTAGTGCAGCGCTTCACTTGTTAAAGGGGAGGTAAATCTTCTGCGCCCCATGTTGTGTTGCTAAACGCTAAGAAAGTGTTTTCTTTGCCTCGGACATCGTTTATGCACGTTTAAATGTATTCTGCATGAATAAAGTCCACTACTGTGTCATCCTTACTTGCCATTACTCGCTCATACAGAGCGCTTGGGGCAAATAAAGCCCGTTCCAGTCCCAAAATGATGTTTCTGAGGGTTATTTTACGCATCGACGGCCAGTGCGGGATCGAAGACGCCATTTTGAAAATCGTGTGAATCACATCGGATCTGTGATGCACAGCGCTGCTCAGCGTTGAGTGAATCACGCCCCAAAATTGATGTTCAGGAGTGAAACACGTGCAGCGTTGTGCAGCGCTGCAAAGCGCTGCGCCTCCTAAACAAGCCTCTTGTGTTCTTACTAGTTGGCTCTCACTGCTACTTCACACGTGCCGTCAGAAAACTGTTGGGCTGTATCAACAGGGGGATAGAGTGTGAAACAGTTCGAGATCCACGTTAACATCATTTCAGATTATCTTTACATTCCTTAGCATTGCTTGGAAAATATTTTCGGAGGGAAAATATTTCAAACACAAGAATGTCTTTACAATTTTCCACGCATTTTTGAATGCATTTAAATGCTGACTCATTTAAAGTAGCCTTCCGCGTAAGGACGAGACAAGACGAGACGAGACGAGACAAGAGGCAAAACAAGACAAGAAAGACAAAACCACCATAATACAGCACAGCACACTACAACACACGAACACACACATACACGTATGGCGTTGCTTCGCGAACGAAGATGGGTCGACGCTGCTGTCCACGTCCACCGCAGACACGTTGGTGGTTGTAGAGGCCGATGCGGGACCGGCAAGCCCGACCACAGCGGCCACAGGGGAAGATCTGGTCAGGGTCCAGCATGACGTCCTCTCGGTTTTTTCTCCTCTGGCGCTTTTCCCTCAGTGTGTCCCTGCCGTGGCTTCATTGATGGTGTGACGCCAGGCATCTCTGTCAGCAGCGACGGAGGCCCATTGTCGGGGATCGATGTTGCAAGAGATGAGGGCTTTCTTGAGAGAGTCTTTGTATCTCTTTTTCGGGCCCCCTTTGTCACGTCGACCAGTGGAAAGCTCACCAAATAGTGCTACTTTGGGCAAGCGGTGGTTTTCCATTCTGGAAACATGGACTGCCTATCGCAACTGAGATCTCAAAAGCATGGTCTCTATGCAGCACACACACGTACACACATACACATAAATACACACACACATATGCACACGAACACTCGCACGCATGCACACACACAAATACCCGCCCTCACGCAAACACACGGAAACACACACGCGCGCACATTCACACACGCGCGCGCACACGCACGCATGCACACACGCACACATGCACGCGATCATACATGCACTCACGCGCGCGCGCACACACACACACACACACACACATACACACACACACACACACACAAACCCAGAAACACACACGCGCGCACGCACACGACCTCTGAATTTGAAAAGTATTTTTCTTCCAGCCTTTGACACCTCTGTGCAGGTGACAGCTCGCGGTGAAACTGCCCGAGTTACAATCTGGACAGGATGGCCCTCAACGCCGCTCGCCTCGCCATCGTGGCTGTCCTTGTCGCCATGGTACCCGGATGTTGGCTCATCCTAGACAAAGGTATTGTGGTGAAATGGTAATAGAAAATAATAATGCAGAGGTCTCCCGTCCCAGGGATTGAACCACGGCACTGCGCCTCGCACATGATCCAGAGCCAAAGCTTGCCCGTCTACAATCGCCCGTCAAAAAGACAGGGTTTGAATAGGCGAGTATATGTTGAGGAGCTGACTATGTGCTCAGTTAAGACGGACGCCTATTGGATATGAATGTAGAAGGTGAACATCTATGAAGCACCTTCGTGACTGCGGGAGTGTTGGTTCACACGGCTATAACGCGACAACTAAAGAAAGTATCGTCTCAAAAGGAGCTCCATCAACACCTTGTTAACTATTGAAATTTTAATACTGCGATTTCTCTTTCACTAAAAACACTTGCCCCCACTCCCCCTTCCCCCTCCCCCACCCCCTACCTCCCAATAACTTTATTTGCATAAAAAGCTCAGTCATTAAAGATAAATAGTCAGTGTTGTCTCTGAACATGTACATACAACTACATGAACTTACTTGATTGTGCAAAATGATACTCTACTTCAACATACACTGTTTTAAATTGCCTTTCATTTTAGCCACACATGCATCCACACACAATAAATTCAGCAAAACCTCTTTAAAATCTTCACACAGGGATAGTTTATTCATACTCCTTATACATATACATATACATAATGGTTAAATGAATGTAAATCCGCACAAAACACCTCTTTAAAAAGGTATTTACACCAAATAAATGCTGTGGCCCGTCAGTTTGCGTGGCCCGCCAGCTTGGCTGTCTTTCCCGCACCCCTCTCCTCGGACCAGTCCACTAGTGTGGCCCGCCATCTTGGCTGTCTTTCCCGCACCCCTCTCCTCGGACCAGTCCACTAGTGTGGCCCGCCATCTTGGCTGTCTTTCCCGCACCCCTCTCCTCGGACGAGTCCACTGGTGTGGCCCGCCAGCTTGGCTGTCTTTCCCACACCCCTCTCCTCGGACGAGTCCACTGGTGTGGCCCGCCAGCTTGGCTGTCTTTCCCGCACCCCTCTCCTCGGACGAGTCCACTGGTGTGGCCCGCCAGCTTGGCTGTCTTTCCCGCACCCCTCTCCTCGGACGAGCCCACTAGTGTGGCCCGCCAGCTTGGCTGTCTTTCCCACACCCCTCTCCTCGGACGAGTCCACTGGTGTGACTGTCTTTCCCGCACCCCTCTCCTCGGACGAGTCCACTAGTGTGGCCCGCCAGCTTGGCTGTCTTTCCCGCACCCTTCTTCTTGGACGAGCCCACTAGTGTGGCCCATTATCGGAAGTATGACCGTCACGTCTTCCTGTCCCAGCCTCACGTTTGCCAAGACACGACCCGAGGCACGTTTCCGAGAGGGAAGCGATTGCAAACAGATCGGTGTCAAAAACGTTTGCCAAGACACGACCTGAGGCACGTTTTCGAGAGAAAAGCGATTGCAAACAGATCGGTGTGAAAAACGTTTGCCAAGACACGAGCTGAGGCACGTTTTCGAGAGGGAAGCGATTGCAAACAGATCGGTGTCAAAAACGATTGCCAAGACACGAGCTGAGGCACGTTTCCGAGAGGGAAGCGATTGCAAACAGATCGGTGTGAAAAACGTTTGCCAAGACACGAGCTGAGGCACGTTTCCGAGAGGGAAGCGATTGCAAACAGATCGGTGTCAAAAACTTTTGCCAAGACACGAGCTGAGGCACGTTTTCGAGAGGGAAGCGATTGCAAACAGATCGGTGTCAAAAACGATTGCCAAGACACGAGCTGAGGCACGTTTTCGAGAGGGAAGCGATTGCAAACAGATCGGTGTGAAAAACGTTTGCCAAGACACGAGCTGGGGCACGTTTTCGAGTGGGAAGCGATTGCAAACAGATCGGTGTGAAAAACGTTTGCCAAGACACGAGCTGAGGCACGTTTTCGAGAGGGAAGCGATTGCAAACAGATCGGTGTGAAAAACGTTTGCCAAGACACGAGCTGGGGCACGTTTTCGAGAGGGAAGCGATTGCAAACAGATCGGTGTGAAAAACGTTTGCCAAGACACGAGCTGAGGCACGTTTTCGAGAGGGAAGCGATTGCAAACAGATCGGTGTGAAAAACGTTTGCCAAGACACGAGCTGAGGCACGTTTTCGAGAGGGAAGCGATTGCAAACAGATCTGTGTCAAAAACGTTTGCCAAGACACGAGCTGGGGCACGTTTCCGAGAGAGAAGCGATTGCAAACAGATCGGTGTGAAAAACGTTTGCCAAGACACGAGCTGAGGCACGTTTTCGAGAGGGAAGCGATTGCAAACAGATCGGTGTGAAAAACGTTTGCCAAGACACGAGCTGAGGCACGTTTCCGAGAGGGAAGCGATTCAAACAGATCGGTGTGAAAAACGTTTGCCAAGACAAGACCTGAGGCACGTTTCCGAGAGGGAAGCGATTGCAAACAGATCGGTGTCAAAAACGTTTGCCAAGACACGAGCTGAGGCACGTTTTCGAGAGGGAAGCGATTGCAAACAGATCGGTGTCAAAAACGTTTGCCAAGACACGAGCTGAGGCACGTTTTCGAGAGGGAAGCGATTGCAAACAGATCAGTGTGAAAAACGTTTGCCAAGACACGAGCTGGGGCACGTTTCCGAGAGGGAAGCGATTGCAAACAGATCAGTGTCAAAAACGTTTGCCAAGACACGACCTGAGGCACGTTTTCGAGAGGGAAGCGATTGCAAACAGATCGGTGTCAAAAACGATCAGAAACAAGCGTTTACGGAGAGAACGCGCGAAGCCCAAAGCTTTTCTGCTACTTGATCCTGAGCCGTGCGTTGTTTAAGGTGAGCGCCCCGGCGCCCTGGCTCACTTTGCAGTAGAGGGGAGGAACGCTGGGTCAGAGCGCCCCAGGCCGCTCTGGCTCACTTTGCAGTAGAGGGGAGGAACGCTGGGTCAGAGCGCCCCGGCGCCCTGGCTCACTTTGCAGTAGAGGGGAGGAACGCTGGGTCAGAGCGCCCCAGGCCGCTCTGGCTCACTTTGCAGTAGAGGGGAGGAACGCTGGGTCAGAGCGCCCCGGCGCCCTGGCTCACTTTGCAGTAGAGGGGAGGAACGCTGGGTCAGAGCGCCCCGGGCCGCTCTGGCTCACTTTGCAGTAGAGGGGAGGAACGTTGGGTCAGAGTGCCCTAAACCAGCCATATTATTTTACAAACTAGTATAAAACACGTTCTGAAACTCGTGTAGAATCTGCCGCACACCCGTTTTGTTCTATTTCTTTCTGAAATGTTCCATAAATAGCAAGTTTTATACTATGTGAGTGTATTTGTGTGTGTGCGTGTGTGTGTTTGTCTGTTTGTGTGCGTGCGTGTGTGTGTGTGTGTGTGTGTGTGTGCGCGTGCGCATGTGTGTGTGTGTGCGTGCGTGTGTGTGTGTGTGTGTGTGTGTGTGTGTGTGTGTGTATGTGTGTGTGTGTCTGAATGTGTGTGTCTGAATGTGTGTGCGTGCGTATGCGTGCGTTGTGTGTGTGTGTGTGCGTGCGTGTGTGTGTGTGTGTGTGTGTGTGTGTGTGAGTGTGTGAGTGTGTGTGTGTGTGTGTGTGTGTGTGTGTGTGTGTGCGTGAATGTATGTGTGTGTGTGTGTATGCGTGCGTTGTGTGGGTGTGTTTTCGGGACATTGACGCAAATAAACAATAGTAAAAAGCAGGAATGCCATGATTGCGATTCCAGAGTGCTTCGGCTTGAGGTCGGGCCTGTCCATGCTGGGCAACACTCGGGAGCACTACCAGCGACTGCTCGCCACCTACGATGGCTGTACACACGTCATGGGCGACCTCACCATCTCCTGGCTCGAGGATCCAAAAATAAACTATGACCTCAGCTTCCTGCGTCACATCCGCTACGTCAGAGATTACGTGGCCATCGTGGCCAACACAGCCGTGAATGAAATCTACTTGCCCAGCCTGGAGATTATCCGTGGCCTGAATGGGTTTTACCACGAGCATAACATGAGCCTCTTTGTCGCCCTCAATGACAACCTTCAGTTCCTCTCCATGCCGAAGCTTGGAGGTAAGTTTTTTCTTCTTCTTTAATGCCTGGTGAAGCAGATTGCAAACAAACGCGGTTTTTGTTAGTGCTGCATTCCCCCCACTCATAGAGCACTGACACGTGACAGCCTAGCACGCTTTTACACCCTGGTCATCGGGTTCCTTTTTTATTGCTCCAACACCATCTCAACTCCAAGGAGAGCATGCAACCAAGTTGCGAATATACGCGCCAAAATGACAATTTCACACTGTTCCACTTCAGCCCCCACAGGTACCCAGTAGAGAGGTAAGTAAGGCGGAGAAGTACAACTCTGGGATCCACGCATTCTCAAAACGCCGCAAACGCCGCTATGAGAGACCGCAGGGCAAACGGTCTAAATTACTCGACCACACAACCTCATGAATGTGCACATTTTCATCTCGTATACATGTATAGGTGTGAACATTTTTGGCCTGTGAGCCTTTCAAGGCTATTCAAGCTCTTTCATCACTATGATAACCAGAGCTAGTTAAAAAGAGAGCAAGTCTCTCGTTTTTCGCCTGTCTGCGAATCGCATTCGGATATTCGGTGGGTCTACTTTTACACCTAGGGATGGCTGTACGGACTCTCAGCCTTTGCAGGCTATTTAAGGACCTTGATCACCAAAAAATCATCAGAGTTAGTCATCATCAGAGCAAGTCACGCTGTCCCTAGCTATTCGCCTCTGACAAGTCCCGTAGGGAGACACAGTGGGTCTATTCTCACCCCCAACCCACAGGGGGTCTTACACCCAACTCACAGGGGGGGGGGGGGGGGAGGGATGGGAAAACCAAGCGAGAGAAGTATAGCGTAGCAAGAATGGCCGTGCAGCCTCACAATGCAAGGAAGCACTGCTACTCTGTGCTCGACGCGAACTTGCTCTGACTGGTTTGGAATGCACCAGTTGTCTTTCATTTTCTTACTGTGGGTTGGGGGTAAGAATAGATCCATAAGGTCTTCCTAAATGTTTTATAAGAAGCGAATACTAAGGAACTCTTGTAGATAAGTTGGAAGGGAAGTTCCTGTACATTCTTTTTCTTTTTTCTTTTTTTTCTTTGGCACGTCGTAGATCCATAGGGTCTTCCTAAATGTTTCATAAGAGGCGAACATTAAGAAACTTTTGTAGATAAGTTGGATAAGAAGGGAAGTTCCTGTGCATTTTTTCTTTCTTTCTGTCTTCTTTTCTTTTCTTTGGCACGTCATGGACGCTGAACCAAAGCCAATGCCGTCACACAGAGGGGTAGGTGCATCGTAGATGTTCACCAAGTATCATTCACGCACAGACAGAATCACACGCATGGAAAGATTTACGACACAGGGCTGCAGCCAGCATAATATTGTCAGGAAATCTCAGTAAACCAGGATTCCTCCCGTCCCAGGGATGGAAGAACGGCACTGCAACTCGCACGTCGTCCAACCCCAAAGCAGCCACGCCCATCTCCGCCTGTCACAAAGACAAGGAATAAGGAACTCTTGACTTGCTCTGGTTCCAAGCAGTTATGCTGTACAATTCCAAAAACAAAAGTTCTACCAGAACTTGATATAGATCCATATACATTATTTCCATCTCAGGCATCAACCAAATGCATGGGTTTTGGACTGTTTCGCATGGTGCTAAAAACACGCTGTACTGTCTCGAAAGACGTCTCGCATGGCGTTTTTTCGTGTATGCAGAGCCCCAATTACTATGTGTTCTAGAAGCTTTCGACTACGCTGAGCTGTGCCATGTAATCATTTTCGTGTTAGATGTGTCTTTTCTCCCCATCATAGTCCTACTCGATAGCATGTATTTTTTTCAGATCGTGTTGTGAAAAACCGCACTTGTAGGAGTAAGGCATACATCAGTACATCAGTAAATGTGCTGCATTTGACTTGTTTTTGGCGAAACAGCGGTACACGATACATGTATGTGTGGTGGATGCGGGCAAAGCCCAAGCTGTCAAAACAGCGGTACACGATACGTGTATGTGTGGTGGATGCGGGCAAAGCCCAAGCTGTCAAAACAGCGGTACACGATACGTGTATGTGTGGTGGATGCGGGCAAAGCGCAAGCTGTCAAAACAGCGGTACACGATACGTGTATGTGTGGTGGATGCGGGCAAAGCCCAAGCTGTCAAAACAGCGGTACACGATACGTGTATGTGTGGTGGATGCGGGCAAAGCGCAAGCTGTCAAAACAGCGGTACACGATACGTGTATGTGTGGTGGATGCGGGCAAAGCCCAAGCTGTCAAAACAGCGGTACACGATACGTGTATGTGTGGTGGATGCGGGCAAAGCCCAAGCTGTCAAAACAGCGGTACACGATACGTGTATGTGTGGTGGATGCGGGCAAAGCGCAAGCTGTCAAAACAGCGGTACACGATACGTGTATGTGTGGTGGATGCGGGCAAAGCCCAAGCTGTCAAAACAGTGGTACACGATACGTGTATGTGTGGTGGATGCGGGCAAAGCGCAAGCTGTCAAAACAGCGGTACACGATACGTGTATGTGTGGTGGATGCGGGCAAAGCGCAAGCTGTCAAAACAGCGGTACACGATACATGTGTGTGTGGTGGATGCGGGCAAAGCCCAAGCTGTCAAAACAGCGGTACACGATACGTGTATGTGTGGTGGATGCGGGCAAAGCCCAAGCTGTCAAAACAGCGGTACACGATACGTGTATGTGTGGTGGATGCGGGCAAAGCGCAAGCTGTCAAAACAGTGGTACACGATACATGTATGTGTGGTGGATGCAGGCAAAGCCCAAGCTGTCAAAACAGCGGTACACGATACGTGTATGTGTGGTGGATGCAGGCAAAGCGCAAGCTGTCAAAACAGCGGTACACGATACGTGTATGTGTGGTGGATGCGGGCAAAGCCCAAGCTGTGGAAACAGCGGTACACGATACATGTATGTGTGGTGGATGCGGGCAAAGCGCAAGCTGTCAAAACAGCGGTACACGATACGTGTATGTGTGGTGGATGCGGGCAAAGCCCAAGCTGTGGAAACAGCGGTACACGATACATGTATGTGTGGTGGATGCGGGCAAAGCCCAAGCTGTCAAAACAGCGGTACACGATACATGTATGTGTGGTGGATGCGGGCATAGCCCAAGCTGTCAAAACAGCGGTACACGATACATGTATGTGTGGTGGATGCGGGCAAAGCGCAAGCTGTCAAAACAGCGGTACACGATACGTGTATGTGTGGTGGATGCGGGCAAAGCCCAAGCTGTCAAAACAGTGGTACACGATACGTGTATGTGTGGTGGATGCGGGCAAAAACAGGGGAAACCTTCCAACCGCACTGCAGATAGAGTCTGCAGACGAAGTTAAAATGGCGACCGCAACTGAAGCTTCACCCATGCAAAAAAAGAGTAAAGAATCTAGTGTTATGGATTTCAGAAAGACTGCTTATTTTGTGTAAATTATTTAAAAGAAATAACTTATATATTCTTCAAAACAGCTTATTTCACTGTAGCAAGAGAATTTGGCATCTTAAATAATAAAAACCGCTGGCGCTGAACCTCCAGGTTTTGGCATTTAATAAAAGATCGGGTTCGAACACGCAACCTCTCGAGAAAAGAGGGGGAAAACACACACACACATAAAAACACAAAAAAGCAGGTCGGGTTCGAACCCACAAGCTCTCGAAAAAAGAGAAGAAAAAAAAAGTTTCAGCGCAGAATCAAACCTGGTCATGCATGACCAAGAGTCGAACGCTCTACCAGCGGAGCCATTAGAGAATTGATATGACAGAGTGTTTGTAAAGCATGTAAATCCACTTCTAAGCTATCGGCCCAGGAACAATCAACCATATATTTTAAACATGATGGATAGGTTCAGGAAGCTCCTATTATGACATGTTTTGCTTTCCTTTGGCATGTCATAGACGCTGAATTAACACTCACACAGTCACACAGAGGAGGAAGTGTATTATAGATGTTCAACCCAGACATGTGCATTCGTACTCATTCAGTGATTCACGCACACACCGTGTGTGGTACTGCTACCGAGTACCGTCATTCTACAAGCAACGAGTCAATCCTGTTAACACGATGCATAACTGGTAGGTTTTTAGGCTAGATTCGCTTCGAAAAGTTGCAGAAAATCTGATGGTGGTAACAATCTGACGGTATAACAAGTTTTGACAAGGAAAAAACCAAGCAACTAATCATTCTGACCGTTGTCAGCCATGTTTGCAGAAGCTCCTAATCTCGCTGGAAACAAGATTTCATACTCTTGTCGTGGAACCAAACGACGAAAAGAGTGACCTGATTTTTCAATACAAACACTGTATTCATTTTGTTGTTTAGACTGCAAGTGTAACTTTTCTGACTTGCGTTCCACTCAACACATTTTTGACCTAGTGGACATGTACTCGATTAATTGACTCGATTAAATTGAACTGATGTATTTGATATACATTTGTATTAATCCTGAAAAATTAGGAAATCATACTTCATTCATTCGAGCATTAGTCTTGACAGCATTCAGCGGACGAAGTAAACATCAATCTACTTCGACCATAACGTAAGTGCGAGTTGCAGACGAAACTATCACCGTCACATGACACGGTGACGCCGAATGTCAAATCACTGCTATCTTACGGTCGTAATAATCGGACAAAGTCTGAATAATCTGAGAAAGAAAATCGAATTGGTTTATTATGTGTATGAATACGAGTTTTTTTAATCGACTTCGGTCAATTTCGCGCTGCCTTGCAGTGATGATTTGAATACGAAGCAGTCGTCTGCAAGGCGAAAACGATCTCGAAGCCAGCGAAGTTTCGACCATGAATGGAAAAAATCGTATTACGACCGTCAGGGTCGATTAAAAACGCTAAAAACGATTGTACCACACACTCAAAAACCCTCTTTTTGTGTAAAAGGGGCAGAAAAATGTTTTGACTAGAGATCCATTTGGGGTAAGATAGGTTAGAAATGATCCAGCGTGTGCAGTGAATAGAAACTGCGATCGAGTCGCCCTTCTCTGACCCATTTTGTGTTTGTAAAATATCAACCCATTCAGACATTCAAAGGCACAAAAAACAAAACAGGAATACTTTACAAAACCAGTTTTATCTTATCTATCTCTTGAATTTGACAGTTTTATTGATCGACGTGTTATTTCCAACACCACATGTACAATAGCAGCCTTGTTTGTGTGTTGTCAAAGTTTGAAAGTTAGTCCCCTAGTGAATGGCGAACTTTTGTGACAGTGTCAGATCTTAATTTCGTCTAAATAACATGAGTAGTATTTATTCATACCCCTGTCTATCACAGTCTGAGAAATCTTCTCACTGTCTGGCAAGAATGAGACTCAAATGCTGTCCGCAATACAACGCAACTAGTTCCCGTGAAACTGAAAGCCATTTTGCCGCCTGCATGTGTTTATCACGCGAGCGTTAGCGAGAAAGGGCGTGGCTGTGGAGCGGAATTTCGCTATTCCGTCAATTGACCTTTGAGGGAGGCAGTTTTTGAGATATATCTCAGCTTGAATTTCTGATCGTACATGCAAATGACGTCATGCTATTAATGACGTCAAATTTGGCTTTGCCGTCAAATGTCATTTCAATAATTTTTAGACCGGTAATTTCGAGAATACGACCTTAAAAAACCACTTTCTCTTCAAGCCTCGATTCTGAAAATTTGATACATTCAATCGGACCTAACTTCCAGTTAGTGTGCAAAATCTCAAGGAAATCCGTCCAGTAGTTTTTGAGATATAAGCCGTGGAGACGGGACAGACAGACAGACAGACAGACAGACAGACAGACAGACAGACAGACAGACAGACAGACAGACAGACAGACAGACAGACAGACAGACAGACAGACAGACAGACAGACAGACAGACAGATAAAGTCTGTAGGACCTCCAGTAAACCTGGAGGGATCAAAGCTGTATGTTGAATGCATCAAAAGGTATTGAAAGCTCCTACTTTTTAACAATCGAAATGCAGGTCACTCGCAGAACCACGTGTGCACGGGTCGACGTGATCGCAACGTTTGGTGACCCTGGGGCGGGTTTCAAAATAGGTAGTCGATCTTGGTCGCAAGATCTTGCTTCGCAGTAAGAGCTAGCTAAAAAAGAAACTACCCAACGTGACGAAGTAATGCGCATGCGTAGACGTCACGACAAGATGTGAACTAGCCACATTTCAATGGCCGACGTGTTGCCGGTTCATTCAGAAAACGCTCTATTTCGAGATACTAGCAACCCATCCAAAGAAAATATAAGCCATGCACAGCATTAATTTATCAAAGGTGTATGTTGAATGCATTAACAGATCGTGAAACCTCCTACAGTTTACACATCGAATGCAGGTCAACGCACCCACGCCGAACTTTTGTCTCGAATCTTAAAAGCTAGGCACCTCTCAAGCTGCCTCGCTCAATCTACGCTCGTCTTCGATTGGCTCGCTAGCAAGCAAAGAATGAAACTGCCCATTCGGCGAGATCTACGTAGATCTACCGAGATCTTCGCATTTTGAAACCCGCCCCTCTGTGTTAAAAATTATTATTCTTCAAATCGTCAAATAGTGACGTCACTCGTTCTTCAACCTTGGTAGTTGATGACGTTATCGGAAATTTTAGAATTAGGTCCATCGCACATCTGTTGCTAGGCCAAAATTCTAGTGACAATTTACTTGAACGAAATTATTTCTGTTTACTTCTGAAAAGTTAGTGTGAATGTGTGTTTTGTGGTTCTGTGTTCACTAGGAGCCGTCTCCAGTTATACGGCTATACCTCCTGTATAGTTCTGAGTTGCTAAGGGACTAGCTTTAATCTTCTTCCATCAGGAGATAACTTTGCTGTGTTTAGGGTCTATTCTTTGGAAAAATCTTTGCCCTTGTTTAAATAGGTTAGCATAGGTTTCAGCCCCAACTTAAAAATAGTTACCCGTTCTTTCCTAAAAAGGTGTTATAGGAAAAAGTAACCTTACATTACCCACCTTGCTTGGTCTCTTGGAAACCTGAAGTACGAAAGCTCTGGGCGTTTCTTTCTGTTGTTGCTACAGTTAATAGCGCTGCAGTGGTCACTCGCAAACCTGTGTTTTTCCGCCATGTTTGTGCGAAGTCTCCACTAAATCCTATAATCATGTGACTAAATACAGTGCAATGTTGAAACGGACTATAGGCATCTCCCATAGTGCTAGTCGCTTGGGGCGCAACGTGTCTCGACCCTCACGAGAATGAGCTGATGAACTATCTTTGTGTAACCTATAATCTCTGTATAGTTACAAGATACTATGCTGGCGCTTCTTATTGTCTCCAGTTCTTTGGTTTTACCAAAGATTATGTGTAACCTATAATCTTTGGTTTTACCAAGAGCGCCTTGACTGAGGTGACGTCATAGTCAAAAGCGTCCGTGGTTTCCATCTCTGCAGTTTCAGGCTGGGCTGTAGATTTAGGCCAGACTAAGTAACTAAGTCTTGGGCTTTGCATGAACGCTGAAGAAATTCTGTTAATTAAGCTGCAAGAATAGGTACCTCGAATTTGACAGTTACCACTACATGATTTGTACAGATGTGAATAAATGTCTGAAACTCTGTGAACTGTCAGGGAATTCACGGCCGTGGTTCCAAGGGAGTTGAAGAATTGTTACACCATGTAGGCAGTGCATTCGCAAATGCAAGAGCGAGCGCTGGAAGCTATATTTGTACAGACACACATCGCTTGGGTGTTTTCTAGGCCAGGGTTATCACCAATTTCTTCTGCACCATTGGTAAAGAGGTTGGTGTTGACGTCGTTTGCAGTAGAATGGACGAAGTGGG
>JAWQFJ010002939.1:37500-39702 GCA_034096865.1 Theodoxus fluviatilis | reverse complement strand
GGTAGATACCCCTTGTACATAACTGCTTCAATGAGGGCTATCAAGTACTGGCTGCGTTTACTGAAAATGGAATCCAGTAGATACCCTCGCAAAGCTTACAGCATGATGTTAGCATCTGGTTCGAATGAAAACTGGTCAAGCAGAATAAAAGATCTACTAGGTAGATATGGATTCTTGGAAATGTGGATTAATCAGAAAGTTCAATGTGAGGGTGAATTCTTGAGAGAACTAAGAAAACGAATGGTAAATGAATATAATACAATGTGGTCTGAAGCTTTGAACGCTAGTGATATATATTCCTTTTTTCGTTGTTTCAAAGCACTACGGTATAAAGAGATGTATTTGTACAGTATTGACAAGAAAGTATTTAGAGATGTGTACATTCGTTTCCGTATGAGATTTACCGACCTGTATGTGCATAAATACCGATATGTAAAGGAAAGTGATTTCAACACATACTTGTGTCCAGCATGTTATGAAACAGATGATTGTGAAAGCCATTTTCTTCTTGAATGTCCAGTATATTAGGACCTGAGAAGAAAGTTCCTTAGAAATCTTCCTAATGTGAATGTAGAGATCCAATACCTGCTGATGGAGCAAGATATAATGGTGATAAGATCTGTAGCAAGGTACTTGCATCATGCATTTAAAAGGCGGGAGGAGGCAGTGGCTACAGCAGTGACTGAAGAGGCATTCACTACTTGACTGTAACCTTTGAAATATTGATGTGAAGGGCCGGAGGCCCAACAATAAAATGTTCGTTCGTTCGTTCGTTCGTTCGTTCTCCCCCTGTGGGTTGGGGGTAAGAATAGACCCCCTGTGGTTTGGGGATACGAATAGACTCCTGTGGTGGGGGTAGGAGTAGACCCATTAATTCTCCCTACGCCATTCCTAGAAGCAAGAGAAGATGCGAAACCATGACTTGACCCCGCCCTCACTCAAACCATCTGTCGTGGTACTCGTGGTCTCCATGGCATTGCATAGCGGGCAAAGGCTGACAGGCCGTGAAATTCCATTCATTTATTTATCCATCCATCCATCCATCCATCCATCCATCCATCCATCATCCATCCATCCATCCATCCATCCACCCATCCATCCATCTATCCATCCATCATCCATCCATCATCCATCCATCCATCCATCCATCCATCCATATTCAATCCATCCATCTTCAATCCATCCATCTTCAATCCGTCCGTTATCCATCCATTATCAATCCATCGATCATCAATTCATTCATTCATTCATTCATTCATCCTTCCATTCATTCGTCCATTTAGTTGTTTATTCTTTCATTTGTTCGTTTTTTCATAGATGTTTGTCCCTCTCTCTCTCCAGTAAATATCAGAACCTTTGCCTGCCCGGATCAGTGTCCTGATCGCTGCTTCCGGGGGCCTGGTGACGTCACTGCCTGCTGTCACGTGGAGTGTGCCCTGGGCTGCAGGGGTCCTAGCAACACCAACTGTGAGGTGTGTCTGTCCCTCCCTCTCTCTCACTGTCTTTCTCTCTTTCCCTCTCTCTCTCTCTCTCTCTCTTTCTCTCTCTCTCTCTCTCTTTCTCTCTCTCTCTCTCTCTCTCTCTCCCTCCCTCCCTCTCTCTCTCTCTCTCTCTCTCTCTCTCTCTCTCTTTCTCTCTCTCAGCTTGGTATCTCCACCAAATTGTTAACTATGATGAAAGCAGTGTACGCTCATGTGGGGGCCAGTGTGAGACGAAGAGATAACGTGTCAAACTCTTTCGAATGACCTGTCGGCGTGAGGCAGGGCTCCGGTGAGTCGCCGATAATTTTTAGCCTGTTCATCACTTACGTGGCCGACTACGTCCGGGAAAAAGGTCGCCATGGAGTGCAGCTGATACCTGGAGCCCAGGAGTTATATTCCTTGATGTTTGCAGACGACATTGCACTGCTAGCCATAACTCCTGTAGGTCTACAGCGCCAGCTGGACAGTCTTTACGCTGCCTCCCAGGACATCGGCCTCATTATAAACAGATCTAAGACTAAAGTGATGGTTTTCAGAAGGGGTGGGCATCTAGGCAAAGAAGAACGATGGACCATAGAAGGTGACAAGCTGGAGGTAGTGAACCAATACAAATATTTGGGTTTGGTTTTTAAACAAAACTATCACTATCGACAGCCCTCGACTGTCAAGTGTTAGGAGCAAAACAAAAAACGTTGGATTTGATACAGACAATGAGGAATTT
>JAWQFJ010002939.1:22500-27500 GCA_034096865.1 Theodoxus fluviatilis | reverse complement strand
GCTAGGCATAATTGTTGATGAACAACTAACTTAGGAACAACATGTCAATTCATTATGCAAAACTATTGCTAAGAACATTTTCCTGCTCTCCAAACTGACAAAGGGAGGGTGGCCGGGGTCGGACTGACAACAGTACCAAAAATACGTCGTGACAAAAGCTTCCGACTAAAATTGTATTCTTTCTTGAACAAATAAATTTTGGCCCTGAAAAGGGCCGTTTGTTTCTTCGTCTCGAGCGCTGGCCGTCAGGCGTGAACCCCTGGGGTCGTGCCTGGCGGGTCTGGCTGCTGCAGCAGGTCTGTGGCCAGCGGCATTTTGTCACCACCGATGCATACACAATTTTCTTTCACGCACACATAAATTTCCATATTAATTTTGCATCTGTTGTATGGGATGGCTCCATGGCAGTGCATTTGAACAAGATTAAATCACTGTACAGACGAGCTGCCAAGCTTATCATTTCCGACTCAACATTGTCTACGGATGAAAAGATAAAACATCTTGGCTTACTACCCTTCCAAAAACACCTCGTCCTCAATAAATGCATCCTTATGCACAAAATTGCTCATTCACGAGCACCGAAGTATCTTACTGATCTCTTCATTCGTCCCCAAACAAGCCATTCACTATCTCGCAACACTTTCATTCTACCACAACCTAGAGTAGACATTTTCAAAGGCAGTATTACATATTCAGGTGTTATGATATGGAATACACTCCCATTGCACCTAAGGAACAATACTTCCATGAAGTCTTTTAAAGCATCCATACGTGATTATCTATTCAGATGATCTCACTGCTGTCGCCTATACATATGACACGTATTGCTTGAACTTCAAGACTCACTGAGTTGACAGTTGTCAAAGGCATCTACTAAAATATTTGTCATTGTTGATCATATTCTTAATATACCTTACCAATTGTTGTATATAGATTAACTACTGTGTATTTTTTGTCTTAATTATCCATGTTTTCATTTCATTATGGGCAAGGACAATTTGCAAGATAGGCAGAAATGCCTAAAATTTCATCCTTGATAAATAAAAAATCAATCAATAAATCTCTCTCTCTCTCTCTCTCTCTCTCTCTCTCTCTCTCTCTCTCTCTCTCTCTCTCTGTCTCAGTGTGGGGGTGCGCGCTCGTGTGTATCTGTATGTGTCTCTGTACGTGTTTCTGTGTGTGTCTCAGTATGTGAGTGTCCGCGCGCGCGCGCACGCGTGTCTGTTAATGTATGTGGTGTGTGTGTGTGTGCGTGCGTGCGTGCGTGTGTGTGTGTGTAGGCGTGCGTGCGTGCGTATGTATGTGTGTGTGCGTGTGTGCATGTGTGTTTGTAGGTGTGTGTGTGTACGTACGCGCGCGCACGTGTTTGTGTGCGTGTGTGCGTGCATGCGTGTCTGCCTGCCTACATGTAATCACTTTTAAACTGGCCTGTTTCATGCATGATATATTTTCATTCAAAGAGCAATAAAGTACACATGTATTGTATTGTATCGTATCATATCGTATCATATCGTATCATATCGTATCATATCGTATCATATCGTATTGAATCGTATGTGTCGTATCGTATCGTATCGTATCGTATTGTATTGTCTCTGCACACGTTTGTGCCTACATCCTCGCACGCGCGCGCGTGTGTGAGTGTGTGTGTGTGTGTGTGTGTGTGTGTGCGTGCGTGCGTGTGTGTGTGTGTGTGTGTGTGTGTGTGTGTGTGTGTGTGAGTGTGTGTGTGTCTGCCTGTCTGTTTCTATCTGTCCGTTCGTCCGTCCGTCCGTGTATCCGTCTGTCAGTTCGTCTGTCTCTCTTGTCTGTCTTTTCGTCTCTCGGTACATTTTTTGATCTCTTTGTATGTGTC
Source organism: Theodoxus fluviatilis (assembly GCA_034096865.1). Classification (NCBI taxonomy): domain Eukaryota; kingdom Metazoa; phylum Mollusca; class Gastropoda; order Cycloneritida; family Neritidae; genus Theodoxus; species Theodoxus fluviatilis. Next base: position 25,645 of record JAWQFJ010002939.1, on the reverse strand, counting down.
TGTCTGAATGTCTGTCTGCCTGTCTGCTGTCTGTTTTATGACAGTAATCAATAAAAAATGAATGAATGAATGAATGAATGAATGAATGAATATAAAGTGTGACAAATGTCTGTGTGTGCAGTATGAAGGTTGCTACCTCTTTGGGCTTCTTGACGGGGTGGATGGTGTAGGCTCTGTCCAACCTTTCGTCCTCCATGTCCATTGTACTCGTGTAAATGGAGTGGAAGATTTCCAAGAACTGAAAAGAGTGAATACTGTATGTGGCAGAGCTGGTACAGCCTGGAAATCCATAACTATAACTCCGCAGTTAACTGCCTTAGTCAAATGATCAAATGATTACGAGATCATACTAGCCTTGAACATGTATAAATAATGGGCAAATATGAATAAAAACCGCTGGCGCTGAACCTCCAGGTTTTGGCTTTTTTTTTTTAAAGAAAAAAGAAAAAAAGATCGGGTTCGAACCCGCACTTTCTCGAGAAAAGAGGGGGGAAAAAAAACACAAAAAAAAACACCAGGTCGGTTTCGAACCCGCAACCTCTCGAAAAAAGAGGGGGGAAATTACCGCAGTAAGGTTCGAACTCGCAACCTCTCACGTGTACAACATGGGTGGGGTGTCTCTCTCTCTCTCTCTCTCTCTCTCTCTCTCTCTCTCTCTCTCTGTCTCTCTCTCTCTCTCTCTCTGTCTCTCTCTCTTTTTTTTCTCTCTCTCTCTCTCTCTCTCTCTCTCTCTCTCTGGCATACTAACACACATAAAAAAGAAGCTTCTGTGCAGATTCGAACCTGTACACGCATCCCGTACAACCATGCATGTCCCAGCGACAAAAAAATATCCAACGCGCTACCGAGTGAGCTAATCCAGAAATCTTTAAGTTAAGATTTGTAAAGCAGATATGAAATGATTTCCTGCAAACCCCCTCGGTTCGTATTTTGCACTGTAAATTGTAGACAAATGGATGTTCATAAAATTTGAGTGGTCTTGTACATTTTAGGATACTCAAGGTCTATTTCTGCCAAGTTTAATATCGATTCACTGCCATTAGGCCACGCGAACAGAACTTGGTAGTGTAGGTCTACTCTATCGCACTGCCGCTGAGACGGAGTGGCTGTTCTAAGAGTCGGACCGGCCGCGCGGGTGGCGACACCAATTTTGACTGTAAAACAATTTTTTTTAACAGAAAAGGCGATTTGTTTCTGTTGAGGATCACGAAAACTATTAATGTAACTGGTGAGCACTCGTACAGCGTGGGAGAAACGCTACTGGCGACGGGAGTGAAGGAAAAGGCGAAATATCGCCATTCCGTCAAGGGACATTTTAGGGGGGGGGGGGTTTGAGTTAACGACCTTAAAAAGTCACTTTTCTTTCAAACCTCGATTCTGAAAATTTGATGCATTCAATTGGACTTAACTTCCAGTAAGTGTGCAAAATGTCAAGGAAATCCGTCCAGTAGATTTTGAGATATCAGCCGTTAAGTCGGGACAGGCACACAGACAGACACACACACACACACACAGACAGACAGACACACACACACACACACACACACACACAACACACACACACACACACACACACACACACACAGATAAAGCTGTGAGGACCTCAGTAAACCTGGAGGGATAAAATATTTGTTACTGAAAAAGGTCACTTTTATCCTCAAAATAAAGTCCGAACTCGCACCCATCCGACCCGGCACTGGCAATAGAAAGCTTTATTTCCTCTTTATTCGTGAGTATGTCTGAGTTCTTCCTTCATTTTCTTTCGTTCGTGCTTTTGCTGAAGTGTTTTCCTTCATTTGTCATATTTTTGTCAAATCATTTCCTTAATGTATACCTTTCTGTCTGTCCGTCCGTCCGTCCTTCTATCTGTGTGTCACTCTCTGTGTGTCTGTGTGTCTGTCTGTCTGTCTGTCTGTCTGTCTGTCCATCTGTCCGTCTGACTGTCTGTCTGTTTGTCTGTCTGTCTGCCTGCCTGCCTGCCTGTCTGTCTGTCTGTCTGTCTGTCTGTCTGTCTGTCTGTCTGTCTCTGTCCATCTGTGTGTCTGTCTGTCTGTGTGTGTGTGCGTGTGTGTGTGTGTGTGTGTGTGTCTGTGTGTGTGTCTGTGTGTGTGTGTCTGTGTGTGTGTCTGTGTGTCGTTTTGTGTGTCTGTATGTTTGTCAATATGTCTGTCTGTCTGCCTATATGTCTGCCTGCGTGTCTCTCTCTCTCTCTCTCTCTCTCTCTCTTCCTCTCTCTCTCTCTTACACACACACACACACACACACACACACACACACACACACACACACACACACACAGCTGACCTGAAGAGACGAAGTACAGGGAATGTCCAAGGTTTCGTACACACAGCGACCCAACTCGGAGTCTTCGTGTGACGTCACGGTGTTATTGAGGCAGCCAGACAATTTGGGCGTCAAGGCCGACATCGTACCACGTGACAGGAAGACACCAGTTCCCCCCATGCAGTAGGGCATGCGCAGAGGCATCCCCAGTTTATTCCGCTCTGCACCTGAAGGAAGAGGAAGCAGGGCACAATAGATTTCAAGTCATTTACGTCCAGAGTCTCAGTTTGGAGAGCTTGCCGCTTGACCTGCAGTCACTCAAGGCCACAGCAGACGGCCCTACAAGGTCACAGCAGACGGCCCTACAAGGCCACAGCAGACGGCCCTACAAGGCCACCGCAGACGGCCCTAAAAGGCCACAGCAGACGGCCCTACAAGGCCACAGCAGACGGCCCTACAAGGCCACAGCAGACGGCCCCACAAGGTCACAGCAGACGGCCCTACAAGGCCACAGCAGGCGGCCCTACAAGGCCACAGCAGACGGCCCTACAAGGCCACCGCAGACGGCCCTACAAGGCCTCAGCAGACGGCCCTACAAGGCCACAGCAGACGGCCCTACAAGGTCACAGCAGACGGCCCTACAAGGCCACAGCAGGCGGCCCTACAAGGTCACAGCAGGCGGCCCTACAAGGTCACAGCAGACGGCCCTACAAGGCCACAGCAGGCGGCCCTACAAGACCACAGCAGACGGCCCTACAAGGTCACAGCAGACGTCCCTACAAGGCCACGGCCCTACAAGGCCACAGCAGGCGGCCCTACAAGGACACAGCAGACGGCCCTACAAGGCCATAGCAGACGGCCC
>JAWQFJ010002939.1:0-12500 GCA_034096865.1 Theodoxus fluviatilis | reverse complement strand
TCTTACCTCCACTGATGTGGCGAGTGGCATCCTTTATTCAGTGGCTGCAATGTCTGCGTTTAATAAGTCAACATCAAAGCTATTGGAGCCTCGACCCTCTGTCCTCCAAATAGAATTCCCCAATTCCGACTCAGAAACTGCAGCCACACTTATAAGCCTTACCCAAACCTCAGGAATTGTGCCAGTGGGGGTTCTATGCCCACTACTGAGAATTTTTCTTTGTCTCCAAAATTTGCTGTGCATCGCTAACATGAGATGTTAATGTTTCAGTGGTCCTCCGCCTATATTGATTTTTCTTGCGCCGTAACAGCTGCTTGTACGCTTTCCTACTGTCTAGATAAACTATCCTATCTTCCTTTACGTGGCTGCTCATGAACTTGCCAAGTTTTTTTTCTTCTAGCGATGTTCTTGTTAAACTTACATTCCCTGTCAAACTGTCATCCTGTTCATTTACTGAATTAATTTCTTCCTCCGCCCAGGCTCGTAAGCGATTGGTTAGAATAGACATGAAAAGTTTACTTATATTATTTAAGAAGGAAATGCCTCTATAATTTTTCGGGTTTGACCTGTCTCCTGATTTAAAAATAGGTACTATTATTGAGTGTCTCCAGCTTTGGGGAAAATAATGCTTTTCATATAATGTGGAGAATAAGTGGGTGAGGAAATCAATGATAGGGCCACTCGACAGTTTCAAATAACAACCAGGTATTTTATCCTGCCCTGGGGCTTTCGAAGAGCTCATTTTTGCCATTGCAAGCTCTATTTCATTTCTTGTGATTGGAGCATCCAGTTCGTCGTGCAGGACATTCTTATTCTCCTTGTGGATTTCTTCAGGACAGTGGTTTCCATTTAAAAGGTTCTCGAAGTGGCAGCGCCATACTTCTATATCAATTGGAGGCTGCCTCATTATCCGATAGGATGCTTGTCTTACTATAGCCCAAAACTGTGAGGAATTTGTGGTGCTGTTAAGAAGATTTTCACAAGTTGCTTTGGGGTGTTCAGATAATCTTTTGTCGCGTCAGTCGCTTGTACTCATTCCTCAGTTCTACATAGCGGTGTCTATACGTTTTGGAACCATTTCTTCGAGAGAGACATAGAGAGAGACAGAGACCGAGGCAGACAGAGACACAGAGACACAGATAGAGAGAGAAAGAGAGAGACAAAGAGAGACAGAGAGAGAGACAGTCAGACAAAGAGAGACAGAGACAGACACACACACACACACACACACATATATATATATATATATATATATATATATATATATATATATATATATATATATATATATATTGAGAGAGAGAGAGAGAGAGAGAGAGAGAGAGGAGAGACAGACAGAGAGACAGACAGAGACAGAGACAGAGACAGAGGGACAGACAGAGACAGAGACAGAGAGACAGTCAGACATAGAGAGACACAGACAAAGTGAGGCAGAGAGAGACAGAGACAGAGACGGAGAGAGAGAGAGAGAGAGAGAGAGAGAGAGAGACAGACAGACAGACAGACAGACAGACAGACAGACAGACAGACAGACAGAGATAGAGAGACAGAGACGGAGTCACAGAGGCAGAGATAGAGACGGAATCAGATACAAAAAAAGCTGTCACAGTCACAAAAACAAACAGAACACAAAACTCATGAAATGATATCGCGTAAACTGTACTGCTTTCATTACCACACGTTTGTAGCTTCCACATAAAACACACAATACACTTGACTGATCGCAGTAGGAAGTATACAGAGGCACTACGTGCAAAGGACAATACACTTGACTGATCGCAGTAGGAAGTATACAGAGGCACTACGTGCAAAGGACAATACACTTGACTGATCGCAGTAGGAAGTATACAGAGGCACTACGTGCAAAGGACAATACACTTGACTGATCGCAGTAGGAAGTATACAGAGGCACTACGTGCAAAGGACAATACACTTGACTGATCGCAGTAGGAAGTATACAGAGGCACTACGTGCAAAGGACAATACACTTGACTGATCGCAGTAGGAAGTATACAGAGGCACTACGTGCAAAGGACAATACACTTGACTGATCGCAGTAGGAAGTATACAGAGGCACTACGTGCAAAGGACAATACACTTGACTGATCGCAGTAGGAAGTATACAGAGGCACTACGTGCAAAGGACAATACACTTGACTGATCGCAGTAGGAAGTATACAGAGGCACTACGTGCAAAGGACAATACACTTGACTGATCGCAGTAGGAAGTATACAGAGGCACTACGTGCAAAGGACAATACACTTGACTGATCGCAGTAGGAAGTATACAGAGGCACTACGTGCAAAGGACAATACACTTGACTGATCGCAGTAGGAAGTATACAGAGGCACTACGTGCAAAGGACAATACACTTGACTGATCGCAGTAGGAAGTATACAGAGGCACTACGTGCAAAGGACAATACACTTGACTGATCGCAGTAGGAAGTATACAGAGGCACTACGTGCAAAGGACAATACACTTGACTGATCGCAGTAGGAAGTATACAGAGGCACTACGTGCAAAGGACAATACACTTGACTGATCGCAGTAGGAAGTATACAGAGGCACTACGTGCAAAGGACAATACACTTGACTGATCGCAGTAGGAAGTATACAGAGGCACTACGTGCAAAGGACAATACACTTGACTGATCGCAGTAGGAAGTATACAGAGGCACTACGTGCAAAGGACAATACACTTGACTGATCGCAGTAGGAAGTATACAGAGGCACTACGTGCAAAGGACAATACACTTGACTGATCGCAGTAGGAAGTATACAGAGGCACTACGTGCAAAGGACAATACACTTGACTGATCGCAGTAGGAAGTATACAGAGGCACTACGTGCAAAGGACAATACACTTGACTGATCGCAGTAGGAAGTATACAGAGGCACTACGTGCAAAGGACAATACACTTGACTGATCGCAGTAGGAAGTATACAGAGGCACTACGTGCAAAGGACAATACACTTGACTGATCGCAGTAGGAAGTATACAGAGGCACTACGTGCAAAGGACAATACACTTGACTGATCGCAGTAGGAAGTATACAGAGGCACTACGTGCAAAGGACAATACACTTGACTGATCGCAGTAGGAAGTATACAGAGGCACTACGTGCAAAGGACAATACACTTGACTGATCGCAGTAGGAAGTATACAGAGGCACTACGTGCAAAGGACAATACACTTGACTGATCGCAGTAGGAAGTATACAGAGGCACTACGTGCAAAGGACAATACACTTGACTGATCGCAGTAGGAAGTATACAGAGGCACTACGTGCAAAGGACAATACACTTGACTGATCGCAGTAGGAAGTATACAGAGGCACTACGTGCAAAGGACAATACACTTGACTGATCGCAGTAGGAAGTATACAGAGGCACTACGTGCAAAGGACAATACACTTGACTGATCGCAGTAGGAAGTATACAGAGGCACTACGTGCAAAGGACAATACACTTGACTGATCGCAGTAGGAAGTATACAGAGGCACTACGTGCAAAGGACAATACACTTGACTGATCGCAGTAGGAAGTATACAGAGGCACTACGTGCAAAGGACAATACACTTGACTGATCGCAGTAGGAAGTATACAGAGGCACTACGTGCAAAGGACAATACACTTGACTGATCGCAGTAGGAAGTATACAGAGGCACTACGTGCAAAGGACAATACACTTGACTGATCGCAGTAGGAAGTATACAGAGGCACTACGTGCAAAGGACAATACACTTGACTGATCGCAGTAGGAAGTATACAGAGGCACTACGTGCAAAGGACAATACACTTGACTGATCGCAGTAGGAAGTATACAGAGGCACTACGTGCAAAGGACAATACACTTGACTGATCGCAGTAGGAAGTATACAGAGGCACTACGTGCAAAGGACAATACACTTGACTGATCGCAGTAGGAAGTATACAGAGGCACTACGTGCAAAGGACAATACACTTGACTGATCGCAGTAGGAAGTATACAGAGGCACTACGTGCAAAGGACAATACACTTGACTGATCGCAGTAGGAAGTATACAGAGGCACTACGTGCAAAGGACAATACACTTGACTGATCGCAGTAGGAAGTATACAGAGGCACTACGTGCAAAGGACAATACACTTGACTGATCGCAGTAGGAAGTATACAGAGGCACTACGTGCAAAGGACAATACACTTGACTGATCGCAGTAGGAAGTATACAGAGGCACTACGTGCAAAGGACAATACACTTGACTGATCGCAGTAGGAAGTATACAGAGGCACTACGTGCAAAGGACAATACACTTGACTGATCGCAGTAGGAAGTATACAGAGGCACTACGTGCAAAGGACAATACACTTGACTGATCGCAGTAGGAAGTATACAGAGGCACTACGTGCAAAGGACAATACACTTGACTGATCGCAGTAGGAAGTATACAGAGGCACTACGTGCAAAGGACAATACACTTGACTGATCGCAGTAGGAAGTATACAGAGGCACTACGTGCAAAGGACAATACACTTGACTGATCGCAGTAGGAAGTATACAGAGGCACTACGTGCAAAGGACAATACACTTGACTGATCGCAGTAGGAAGTATACAGAGGCACTACGTGCAAAGGACAATACACTTGACTGATCGCAGTAGGAAGTATACAGAGGCACTACGTGCAAAGGACAATACACTTGACTGATCGCAGTAGGAAGTATACAGAGGCACTACGTGCAAAGGACAATACACTTGACTGATCGCAGTAGGAAGTATACAGAGGCACTACGTGCAAAGGACAATACACTTGACTGATCGCAGTAGGAAGTATACAGAGGCACTACGTGCAAAGGACAATACACTTGACTGATCGCAGTAGGAAGTATACAGAGGCACTACGTGCAAAGGACAATACACTTGACTGATCGCAGTAGGAAGTATACAGAGGCACTACGTGCAAAGGACAATACACTTGACTGATCGCAGTAGGAAGTATACAGAGGCACTACGTGCAAAGGACAATACACTTGACTGATCGCAGTAGGAAGTATACAGAGGCACTACGTGCAAAGGACAATACACTTGACTGATCGCAGTAGGAAGTATACAGAGGCACTACGTGCAAAGGACAATACACTTGACTGATCGCAGTAGGAAGTATACAGAGGCACTACGTGCAAAGGACAATACACTTGACTGATCGCAGTAGGAAGTATACAGAGGCACTACGTGCAAAGGACAATACACTTGACTGATCGCAGTAGGAAGTATACAGAGGCACTACGTGCAAAGGACAATACACTTGACTGATCGCAGTAGGAAGTATACAGAGGCACTACGTGCAAAGGACAATACACTTGACTGATCGCAGTAGGAAGTATACAGAGGCACTACGTGCAAAGGACAATACACTTGACTGATCGCAGTAGGAAGTATACAGAGGCACTACGTGCAAAGGACAATACACTTGACTGATCGCAGTAGGAAGTATACAGAGGCACTACGTGCAAAGGACAATACACTTGACTGATCGCAGTAGGAAGTATACAGAGGCACTACGTGCAAAGGACAATACACTTGACTGATCGCAGTAGGAAGTATACAGAGGCACTACGTGCAAAGGACAATACACTTGACTGATCGCAGTAGGAAGTATACAGAGGCACTACGTGCAAAGGACAATACACTTGACTGATCGCAGTAGGAAGTATACAGAGGCACTACGTGCAAAGGACAATACACTTGACTGATCGCAGTAGGAAGTATACAGAGGCACTACGTGCAAAGGACAATACACTTGACTGATCGCAGTAGGAAGTATACAGAGGCACTACGTGCAAAGGACAATACACTTGACTGATCGCAGTAGGAAGTATACAGAGGCACTACGTGCAAAGGACAATACACTTGACTGATCGCAGTAGGAAGTATACAGAGGCACTACGTGCAAAGGACAATACACTTGACTGATCGCAGTAGGAAGTATACAGAGGCACTACGTGCAAAGGACAATACACTTGACTGATCGCAGTAGGAAGTATACAGAGGCACTACGTGCAAAGGACAATACACTTGACTGATCGCAGTAGGAAGTATACAGAGGCACTACGTGCAAAGGACAATACACTTGACTGATCGCAGTAGGAAGTATACAGAGGCACTACGTGCAAAGGACAATACACTTGACTGATCGCAGTAGGAAGTATACAGAGGCACTACGTGCAAAGGACAATACACTTGACTGATCGCAGTAGGAAGTATACAGAGGCACTACGTGCAAAGGACAATACACTTGACTGATCGCAGTAGGAAGTATACAGAGGCACTACGTGCAAAGGACAATACACTTGACTGATCGCAGTAGGAAGTATACAGAGGCACTACGTGCAAAGGACAATACACTTGACTGATCGCAGTAGGAAGTATACAGAGGCACTACGTGCAAAGGACAATACACTTGACTGATCGCAGTAGGAAGTATACAGAGGCACTACGTGCAAAGGACAATACACTTGACTGATCGCAGTAGGAAGTATACAGAGGCACTACGTGCAAAGGACAATACACTTGACTGATCGCAGTAGGAAGTATACAGAGGCACTACGTGCAAAGGACAATACACTTGACTGATCGCAGTAGGAAGTATACAGAGGCACTACGTGCAAAGGACAATACACTTGACTGATCGCAGTAGGAAGTATACAGAGGCACTACGTGCAAAGGACAATACACTTGACTGATCGCAGTAGGAAGTATACAGAGGCACTACGTGCAAAGGACAATACACTTGACTGATCGCAGTAGGAAGTATACAGAGGCACTACGTGCAAAGGACAATACACTTGACTGATCGCAGTAGGAAGTATACAGAGGCACTACGTGCAAAGGACAATACACTTGACTGATCGCAGTAGGAAGTATACAGAGGCACTACGTGCAAAGGACAATACACTTGACTGATCGCAGTAGGAAGTATACAGAGGCACTACGTGCAAAGGACAATACACTTGACTGATCGCAGTAGGAAGTATACAGAGGCACTACGTGCAAAGGACAATACACTTGACTGATCGCAGTAGGAAGTATACAGAGGCACTACGTGCAAAGGACAATACACTTGACTGATCGCAGTAGGAAGTATACAGAGGCACTACGTGCAAAGGACAATACACTTGACTGATCGCAGTAGGAAGTATACAGAGGCACTACGTGCAAAGGACAATACACTTGACTGATCGCAGTAGGAAGTATACAGAGGCACTACGTGCAAAGGACAATACACTTGACTGATCGCAGTAGGAAGTATACAGAGGCACTACGTGCAAAGGACAATACACTTGACTGATCGCAGTAGGAAGTATACAGAGGCACTACGTGCAAAGGACAATACACTTGACTGATCGCAGTAGGAAGTATACAGAGGCACTACGTGCAAAGGACAATACACTTGACTGATCGCAGTAGGAAGTATACAGAGGCACTACGTGCAAAGGACAATACACTTGACTGATCGCAGTAGGAAGTATACAGAGGCACTACGTGCAAAGGACAATACACTTGACTGATCGCAGTAGGAAGTATACAGAGGCACTACGTGCAAAGGACAATACACTTGACTGATCGCAGTAGGAAGTATACAGAGGCACTACGTGCAAAGGACAATACACTTGACTGATCGCAGTAGGAAGTATACAGAGGCACTACGTGCAAAGGACAATACACTTGACTGATCGCAGTAGGAAGTATACAGAGGCACTACGTGCAAAGGACAATACACTTGACTGATCGCAGTAGGAAGTATACAGAGGCACTACGTGCAAAGGACAATACACTTGACTGATCGCAGTAGGAAGTATACAGAGGCACTACGTGCAAAGGACAATACACTTGACTGATCGCAGTAGGAAGTATACAGAGGCACTACGTGCAAAGGACAATACACTTGACTGATCGCAGTAGGAAGTATACAGAGGCACTACGTGCAAAGGACAATACACTTGACTGATCGCAGTAGGAAGTATACAGAGGCACTACGTGCAAAGGACAATACACTTGACTGATCGCAGTAGGAAGTATACAGAGGCACTACGTGCAAAGGACAATACACTTGACTGATCGCAGTAGGAAGTATACAGAGGCACTACGTGCAAAGGACAATACACTTGACTGATCGCAGTAGGAAGTATACAGAGGCACTACGTGCAAAGGACAATACACTTGACTGATCGCAGTAGGAAGTATACAGAGGCACTACGTGCAAAGGACAATACACTTGACTGATCGCAGTAGGAAGTATACAGAGGCACTACGTGCAAAGGACAATACACTTGACTGATCGCAGTAGGAAGTATACAGAGGCACTACGTGCAAAGGACAATACACTTGACTGATCGCAGTAGGAAGTATACAGAGGCACTACGTGCAAAGGACAATACACTTGACTGATCGCAGTAGGAAGTATACAGAGGCACTACGTGCAAAGGACAATACACTTGACTGATCGCAGTAGGAAGTATACAGAGGCACTACGTGCAAAGGACAATACACTTGACTGATCGCAGTAGGAAGTATACAGAGGCACTACGTGCAAAGGACAATACACTTGACTGATCGCAGTAGGAAGTATACAGAGGCACTACGTGCAAAGGACAATACACTTGACTGATCGCAGTAGGAAGTATACAGAGGCACTACGTGCAAAGGACAATACACTTGACTGATCGCAGTAGGAAGTATACAGAGGCACTACGTGCAAAGGACAATACACTTGACTGATCGCAGTAGGAAGTATACAGAGGCACTACGTGCAAAGGACAATACACTTGACTGATCGCAGTAGGAAGTATACAGAGGCACTACGTGCAAAGGACAATACACTTGACTGATCGCAGTAGGAAGTATACAGAGGCACTACGTGCAAAGGACAATACACTTGACTGATCGCAGTAGGAAGTATACAGAGGCACTACGTGCAAAGGACAATACACTTGACTGATCGCAGTAGGAAGTATACAGAGGCACTACGTGCAAAGGACAATACACTTGACTGATCGCAGTAGGAAGTATACAGAGGCACTACGTGCAAAGGACAATACACTTGACTGATCGCAGTAGGAAGTATACAGAGGCACTACGTGCAAAGGACAATACACTTGACTGATCGCAGTAGGAAGTATACAGAGGCACTACGTGCAAAGGACAATACACTTGACTGATCGCAGTAGGAAGTATACAGAGGCACTACGTGCAAAGGACAATACACTTGACTGATCGCAGTAGGAAGTATACAGAGGCACTACGTGCAAAGGACAATACACTTGACTGATCGCAGTAGGAAGTATACAGAGGCACTACGTGCAAAGGACAATACACTTGACTGATCGCAGTAGGAAGTATACAGAGGCACTACGTGCAAAGGACAATACACTTGACTGATCGCAGTAGGAAGTATACAGAGGCACTACGTGCAAAGGACAATACACTTGACTGATCGCAGTAGGAAGTATACAGAGGCACTACGTGCAAAGGACAATACACTTGACTGATCGCAGTAGGAAGTATACAGAGGCACTACGTGCAAAGGACAATACACTTGACTGATCGCAGTAGGAAGTATACAGAGGCACTACGTGCAAAGGACAATACACTTGACTGATCGCAGTAGGAAGTATACAGAGGCACTACGTGCAAAGGACAATACACTTGACTGATCGCAGTAGGAAGTATACAGAGGCACTACGTGCAAAGGACAATACACTTGACTGATCGCAGTAGGAAGTATACAGAGGCACTACGTGCAAAGGACAATACACTTGACTGATCGCAGTAGGAAGTATACAGAGGCACTACGTGCAAAGGACAATACACTTGACTGATCGCAGTAGGAAGTATACAGAGGCACTACGTGCAAAGGACAATACACTTGACTGATCGCAGTAGGAAGTATACAGAGGCACTACGTGCAAAGGACAATACACTTGACTGATCGCAGTAGGAAGTATACAGAGGCACTACGTGCAAAGGACAATACACTTGACTGATCGCAGTAGGAAGTATACAGAGGCACTACGTGCAAAGGACAATACACTTGACTGATCGCAGTAGGAAGTATACAGAGGCACTACGTGCAAAGGACAATACACTTGACTGATCGCAGTAGGAAGTATACAGAGGCACTACGTGCAAAGGACAATACACTTGACTGATCGCAGTAGGAAGTATACAGAGGCACTACGTGCAAAGGACAATACACTTGACTGATCGCAGTAGGAAGTATACAGAGGCACTACGTGCAAAGGACAATACACTTGACTGATCGCAGTAGGAAGTATACAGAGGCACTACGTGCAAAGGACAATACACTTGACTGATCGCAGTAGGAAGTATACAGAGGCACTACGTGCAAAGGACAATACACTTGACTGATCGCAGTAGGAAGTATACAGAGGCACTACGTGCAAAGGACAATACACTTGACTGATCGCAGTAGGAAGTATACAGAGGCACTACGTGCAAAGGACAATACACTTGACTGATCGCAGTAGGAAGTATACAGAGGCACTACGTGCAAAGGACAATACACTTGACTGATCGCAGTAAAAGAAGTATACAGAGGCACTACGTGCAAAGGACAATAGTGCAGAATGTAGGTCACAACTGGACTTTCATCGAGCAGCATGTATCCCTCGTGTTTCAACACCGAAGGTCAAACGCCTGTAGCGTTCCAAAGTATGAACCGTTCCAAAGTATGAACCGGAATTCGTCGCAGAGTTATCTGCCCGGCTCTCTCTTTATGCGATTTACCGCTCCTGCACCTGTTCTTCGCATGGAATATATCCCGACAAACGACGCATTAGTTGCTTTACGAGTTTTTGTGTTTTTGGTGCATTTGTGTCGTTTAACACATAATGTAGCGTTCAAAAATGTTTTTTTCCCGTGAAAAGCCGTCTCCCCTGCCGGAAACAATATGGGAGTCACCTCCCTGTAGTCTATTTGTAGTCTGGTTTTATAAAACGCGACCGTTGACTGACTTGGCACGCCCGGGGAGTTATGCTAAGATCCGGCCGCGTTAATATATCTGCGTTTTGTGACAAACGTCTTGCTCGGCGGTACTGTACTCCATGCACCTTAACGGTGCGCGTGATTCGGGTGTAATCTTAAGCTAAACGACGTTCCGAATGTTTCCGACTTCGACCATTTCAGCAGCGCCAATAAACGTCGTTTAGCTTAAGATTACACCCGAATCACGCGCACCGTTAAGGTGCATGGAGTACAGTACCGCCGAGCAAGACGTTTGTCACAAAACGCAGATATATTTACGCGGCCGGATCTTAGCATAACTTCCCGGGTGTGCCAAGTCAGTCAGGCGGAGTGGCGGGTGCCGTCTCTTTTTAGAGTCGAATTATTAAGAGTACCGGGCAGATAACTCTGCGACGATTTCCGGTTCATACTTTGGAACGGTTCATACTTTGGAACGTTACAACGCCGTTTCATAGCGCGAGGAGTTAGCAGTAGTAAGTAGTAGTACAGAGTAGTAGTAGTAGTAGTATAGTAGTAGTAGTAGCGTAGTAGTAGTAGTAGTAGTAGTAGTATTAGTATGTAGTAGTAGTAGCAGTAGTAGTAGTAGTTATTGTTGTAGTAGTGTTAGTAGTAGTAGTAGTAGTAGTAGTAGTTAGTAGTAGTAGTGCAGTAGGAGTAGTGCAGTAGTAGTAGTAGTAGTGCAGTAGTAGTAGTAGTAGTAGTAGTAGTAGTAGTAGTAGTAGTAGTAGTAGTAGTAGTTGTAGTAGTAGTAGTAGTAGTAGTAGTAGTTAGTAGTTAGTAGGAGGAGTAGTTAGTTGTATTAGCTAGTAGTAGTAGTAGTTAGTGGGAGTAGGAGTAGTAGCAGTAGTAGTTAGTAGTAGGAGTAGTAGTTAGTAGATTAGTAGTAGTAGCAGTAGTAGCAGCAGTAGGTAGTAGTAGTAGTAGTAGTAGTAGTAGTAGTAGTAGTAGTAGTAGTAGTAGTAGTAGTAGTAGTAGCAGTAGTAGTAGTAGCAGTAGTAGTAGTAGTAGTAGTAGTAGTAGTAGTAGTAGTAGCAGTAGTAGTAGTAGTAGTAGTAGTAGTAGTAGTAGTAGTAGTAGTTAGTAGTAGTAGTAGTAGTAGTAGTAGTAGTAGTAGTAGTAGTAGTAGTAGTAGTAGTAGTAGTAGTAGTAGTAGTAGTAGCAGTAGTAGTAGTAGTAGTAGCAGTAGTAGTAGTAGTAGTAGTAGTATAGTAGTAGTAGTAGTAGTAGTAGCAGTAGTAGTAGTAGCTAGTAGAAGTAGTAGTAGTAGTAGTAGTAGTAGTAGTAGTAGTAGTAGTAGTAGTAGTATTAGTAGTAGTAAGTAGTAGTAGTAAGTAGCAGTAGTTAGTAGTAGTAGTAGTAGTAGCAGTAGTAGCGTAGTAGTAGTAGTAGTAGGTAGTAGTAGTAGTAGTAGCAGCAGCAGTAGTAGTAGTAGTAGTAGCAGTAGTAGTTAGTAGGAGTAGTAGCAGCAGCAGTA
>JAWQFJ010002938.1:7172-25504 GCA_034096865.1 Theodoxus fluviatilis | reverse complement strand
GACAGCTGATGAGGGGGTTATCTGGGGACAGCCGTTGAGGGGGTTATCTGGTGACAGCTGAGGGGTTCTCTGGTGACAGCTGATGAGGGGGTTATCTGGTGACAGCTGATGAGGGGGTTATCTGGTGACAGCTGATGAGGGGGTTCTCTGGTGACAGCTGATGAGGGGGTTATCTGGTGACAGCTGATGAGGGGGTTCTCTGGTGACAGCTGATGAGGGGGTTATCTGGTGACAGCTGATGAGGGGGTTATCTGGTGACAGCTGATGAGGGGGTTCTCTGGTGACAGCTGATGAGGGGGTTATCTGGTGCCAGGTGATGAAGGGGTTATCTGGTGACAGCTGATGAGGGAGTTATCTGGTGACAGCTGATGAGGGGGTTCTCTGGTGACAGCTGATGAGGGGATTATCTGGTGGAAGCTGCCATATGCAATGCTCTGAAGTCACTTTAAAAGTGACGCAATTTCTACAAATCTGCAGATATATGATGACAAAAACAGCAATGATATAATAATGATTATAATATTTATATTTTAACAACAATAATTACGTAAATGATAATTACAACAACCATAATAATAACGATGATGATGATGATGATGATGATAAGTACCAATACTACAACTTAAAATAGCCTTTATAACATCCTCTCTTTTATTCAGGACATTCTTTCTATGGGAATTTCACTCCTGGGTTACTGCTATGCAGCGTTCAGTAACCTCTTTGACGTTTCAGTAGGACAGGCAATGTGGGTGAAGCATCTTGCCCACGGAGGGCACTCCAGGGCCCACACAGCATTCAAGCCCCACCACTGGCCACGGAGGGCACTCCAGGGCCCACACAGCATTCAAGCCCCACCACTGGCCACAGAGGGCACTCCAGGGCCCACACAGCATTCAAGCCCCACCACTGGCCACGGAGGGCACTCCAGGGCCCACACAGCATTCAAGCCCCACCACTGGCCACGGAGGGCACTCCAGGGCCCACACAGCATTCAAGCCCCACCACTGGCCATGGAGGGCACTCCAGGGCCCACACAGCATTCAAGCCCCACCACTGGCCATGGAGGGCACTCCAGGGCCCACACAGCATTCAAGCCCCACCACTGGCCATGGAGGGCACTCCAGGGCCCACACAGCATTCAAGCCCCACCACTGGCCATGGAGGGCACTCCAGGGCCCACACAGCATTCAAGCCCCACCACTGGCCATGGAGGGCACTCCAGGGCCCACACAGCATTCAAGCCCCACCACTGGCCATGGAGGGCACTCCAGGGCCCACACAGCATTCAAGCCCCACCACTGGCCATGGAGGGCACTCCAGGGCCCACACAGCATTCAAGCCCCACCACTGGCCACGGAGGGCACTCCAGGGCCCACACAGCATTCAAGCCCCACCACTGGCCACGGAGGGCACTCCAGAGCCCACACAGCATTCAAGCCCCACCACTGGCCATGGAGGGCACTCCAGGGCCCACACAGCATTCAAGCCCCACCACTGGCCATGGAGGGCACTCCAGGGCCCACACAGCATTCAAGCCCCACCACTGGCCACGGAGGGCACTCCAGGGCCCACACAGCATTCAAGCCCCACCACTGGCCACACGCCTCAGTGGGCAAGCACTCTCAGCACCAGCCTGAAGCCCAGTCATGCAGGTTTCTTTTCATGCATTTTTACAGCTCTAAACAGGTTTGGTTTGGTGGGGTCTTTTCAAACTTGCACAACATATGCAGTATAGGGAATAAGGGTTGCAGGGGTTGGAGGGAGGTGCAAAACTTTTGGAACAACCTTTTTACAGCAGAAGAGTTCGAGTAATTTTAAACACATCAGTGACATTCATTTTGTTTGTCTCTTTTCTAAGCCTATTTTCATACAATATCTCCATTCACACAAGCATTAAGTCACACAATGTCTAAAATCATATCAGCCTTCATAAACACAATATCTAAATTCACACAACCCTACAGTCACACAGTACGTCCATCAACTTAGTACATTAGCAAATGAAGACCACAAACATGACACTTTTTACTCCCATACCTTGTAAGTTCTGATGGCTTGAAATCCGAGAGGAACTTGTCAACATGTTGAGAAGCACCAGGTACATTTAAATTATACTTGTAGCTTTTCTTCTTCTTCCCATCTTCCGATCTCCTGAGGCGGTAAGCATAATCCTCCCGTGCAGCCATAGGAACTGCCCTGTTTGAAGTATAGTCAGCAATGCAGTACACCGATAGAAATGCAGCCACTCTTCCAATTGTGAGAGACAGAATGAAAGGAGGAAGGAAGGAAAGAAAAAAGAAAGTATGATGGGATATTTGTGTGTGTGTGTGTGTGTGTGTGTGTGTGTGTGTGTGTGTGTGTGTGTGTGTGTGTGTGTGTGTGTGTGTGTGTGTGTGTGTGTGTGTGTGTGTGTGTGTGTGTGTGTGTGTGAGCGCGCGCATGTGTATCACCTCCCTTCACACTCACAATTTTTCACGTAATGATTCTTTCGGCTTTTGGGTCTAGGGGTTTCACTAGTTGTGGAAGGGGTAATAATTAATTCAATATATCTCTTACATACAGGACATAACACAATCTTTATTAAAGATGATTCTTAATGAGAACTAATCATAGCATGATCAAACTCAATGCAACAGAATCAAACTTAAACAATCATGTCAGCCTACAATTTGTGACTGAAGGGCGGTGGGCTTTCGCATTGTCCCAAAATAAAAGTTGAACCAAACGTACTCACAAGTTCTGGTAGCCAAATGCAATCAGTTCTCGACTTTCATCAATGAAACTTCTTCTTGAAACTGATATCCCACTAAGGGGTGGACATTCACTCACTATCTCACTCAAGGCTGTCCCTCAAGACAAGAGAAAAGGACATAAATTTGCAGGTTTCACACTCTTGCTCCGACGAGCAAAACTTCTAGAACATTCCGCAAGAACACAAACGATGAAGCTTTTCAGGAGATAACTTGTTCAAGAGTCTTGTGGGGGCTGAATCTTCGAACAGGGAAAACGATGTCCTTTTGACACAAACTTTCAGAGGGTAGGGGAATATTGGGGAAAAACTTTTAACGTGATGTTTCACCCTCAACAGGGAGTTCTTCACAAGCGTCTGCCTTCCATGACGACTTGCAGTCAACTGATATTAAAACGCTCCAGAATTGAATTGTTCACCCACAGCGCATGCACAACAGCTCCCAGCAAATCAAACCGCTATTGCATCATTACCCAATTTGTCTAGTACTGGTTGAAGCCGGCCTCAAATTTTGAAGCCATGGCATGTTCCCGCCAAAAACGACTCTAAACAACCAACTTCAGCCATCTAAGAAAATAAAATAATGCTTGAACCGTAACAATTTGTGAGTGAGAGTTTGTGTGTGTGTGTGTGTGTGTGTGTGTGTGTGTGTGTGTGTGTGTGTGCGTGCATGCGTGCGTGAATGCTTTTGCACAATTATACACACACACAGACACACACACAGACACACATACAACACACACACACACACACACACACACACACACACACACACTCACACACACACACACACACACAGACAAAACACAGACCACACACACACGCACACACAGACAACTCACACAGACCAGACCACACACACACACACACACACACACACGTGACACAGGCACAAACACACACACTCACACACACACACACAAACACACACATATGCACACACACATACATACTCACATACACACACACACTTGCTCAATGAGTCAGTGGATGTGGGAAAGAAGTGGATGTACTAAAAGTCTAAAGCATACACTGATACAGGGTAAGACTTCCGGGTAAGGCTTCCGCAGGCAGACGCCACTCTGCCCACTAAAAAGACTTCCGCAGCCAGGCGCCACTAATAAGCGCAGACCTTTGTCCGTACGACGTTGTCCTACTTCTGCAACTTGAACCCAGAAATGGAGTTACGCTTATGATAGAAATGTTTAAAATAGAAAACAACGTTTTTGACACCTGCACACTTTTGCCCGAATTATATTATAAAAGTGTAATTCACGCGTCCCATAGTTACATCATGACTCCTACTTTGCGCCTGACTGCGGAATTTTTTTCCTCAACTTACCTGTTGTGCACCTTGGAACTTATTGTTTTCTTATTCATACTGCGACGCACACTTCAACGTCAAGAGATGAGATAGCCGGAGCAGGTAGATCACTCAGGGCGACAACTCTAAATCCAGCTTCTCAACAACTCTGAAGTTATTTCCCTTTACACAATGCCCGGTAGAAACAACAAAACCAACAACACAAGTCGAAAACCAAGAGAAACAGGAGGACCAGGAGGGGAGACATGAGCTGGGAGAGGGGTAGTATGAGCAGGAGGAAGACGACGACAGCGATGGTGATGATGATGAAGATGATTTTGAGTCCTTGAATCACAAGGAGGATGAGGAAACGTATCAAGTTATGAATGGGATATATATGTAGACCTATTTCATGCTCTACATATACATGTATTTCACATTCATGACGTGGTATGTTTCCTCCTGTGTCTCATGCACCTCTTGTTTTTCCCACTCATGTTCCTGGTTCTGCTCCCTCTCCTCCTGACCAGATCATGCAACTGCTCCTCCTGCTCTTCGTTCTTCTCCTCTTGCTTCTCTTCCATCTGCTCTGCCGTCTCCCCCACCACATGTGTCACTACTTCCCTCACACGCCCGCACGAACGCACACACGCACGCATGCAAGCACACACACACACGCTCACACGCACGCAAGCAAACACACACACACGCATACACACACGCACTAACACGCATACGCGCGCGCGCGCGCACACACACACACACACACACACACACACACACATTCACTTACCCATTCCTCATCAACAGGACTAGGATAATCTGCTTCATCTTGGATGCAATCGCCATTGCCACTACATTTCACACAACCTTTGTACTTCTCTCCTCCGCCACCACTACCACTTCCATACCAACCACCACCACCATCTTTATCACCATCTCCACCACTACCACCACCACCACCACCACACCACCACCACTACTACCGCTGTCGCTGCCACAACCGTCAGCATCACTACTACTATCACATCCACCACCACTATCTTCACCACCATCACCACTACCTCCACCACTACAACTACCATCGCCGCCGCCACAATAACAACAACCACGAAAATCACTATTAATACCACAGCCATCGCCAACATAATCTTTACCACCATCTCCCCCACCACCACAACCACCACCATCACAACCATTACAACCATCATCGCCACCACAATCATTACCACCTCCACCGCCATCACTACCACCACCTACATACCAACACTAAAATAATGACTACTACTTCGACCACCGCCACCACAGCAACAATTGTCACCAACACCACCCCAGCAATGGCCACCGCCACCACAACCATTACCACCACTCATTACCACAACCAACATCACCGTCACCACCATTGCTTCCTCCACAGTCACCACCACCACCGCTACTGCCATCCCGTTTGATGCTGCAAGAAGCCTAGCAACCACCAGGTCACGTGGCCCAGTCTGTTTGGTTTGTCCAGCGAGGCGCTTTAGGACTCTCACCTGGTGTTTGGAGGAAATTTGTTTTCCTACACATGGTCAGGTAACTACAACACCTGGGAAGGATCCACCTGTCGGCGTTGACTTTGACGTGCCTACTTCAAAGAGGCCGTCATGACAGGATGTTGCGTGACACGCGTGGGTCGGCGTTTTCCTTTGAAATCGACGAGGTTGACCCCGTAGCGTTGGTAGTGTTGATCAGGGGAAGTCAGGTGTAAGTGTTGCTTGGACAGTGGCCAGAGTAAGCAAAGGTGGCATCACCGTCAGTTTATAGCCGCTCCAACCTGGCTTCTGTACAGGGAACAAGAATGCGAGTTGAAAAGAGCTGCTGCTGGTTAGAAAATCCTTCAAAGAATTAGCAGCTTAGTGTCTATCATGTTCTTAGATTACACACCAAAAATGGCACAGAGAGAGAGAGAGAGAGAGAGAGAGAGAGAGAGAGAGAGAGAGAGAGAGAGAGAGAGAGAGAGAGAGAGAGAGAGAGAGAGAGAGAGAAACTTGAAATATTTTACTGATAGGCCACCGAACATGGATGACAATGTGTCATTGTTCTTTTCCGTTAGTATCATTATTCTCTCTCTCTCTCTCTCTCTCTCTCTCTCTCTCTCTCTCTCTCTCTCTCTCTCTCTCTCTCTCTCTCTCTCTCTCTCTCTCTCCTCTCTCTCTCCCACCCACCCCTCCTAAATTGCGAATTGAGCATTCCTGATCAAGTTCAGCGCTACAGAAAAATACGCGTTGGGACTTCGTCTGGGTCAGTTAAAGGACTCCGCTGAAATGAACACCAGGGCCACGGACTCTTCATGTCCTCCAATAATGCGCCTGAAAACTGCCTTTAAACATGCGAAAATAAACGTGTTGGTGCCTTACCTCCACCGCAGCACCTGCATGGGAAAACTTCAGCATCCATTCTTAAAAGTGCCACTGGCTCGATACCGACCTTCATTTTGACGTAACTTCTATCATTTTTATCCTACAGCGTTCATACTTATATCATTCAGAAAAGACTGTATATCTTTCTCTTTTTATTGCATCTCCAAACACAAAAAACAGTTCTGGTTTTATGGTGGTTGGTCACACATTTCATGATTGTTACGAAACGCATATTTCCCCTTTGGTGTTGGTTGCTGTTGATTTATGCAGTGGGATGGGTATCGTCTGCCAGACCATTGTGTAGCCTATATATTTCTGCCAGACCGATATTTAGTTGCAGGAAGTGTGCTATGTGTGTGGAAACTGAGAAGGGAAACTTGATAGTGAACCCTGTTTTCCTTCCTACAGTAAGATTGACTTAGTAGAACGTTTAATCTGAGATCGAGCACATCTCGGTTTGTGTTTAACCATTAACCAATCCCCAGTGAATTTTTCAGAGGACGGACAAATGAGGTGGCTCGATTAACTGATCAATGAGAAATGACTGGCGAGACGGACAAGTGATTGGTCAGTTGGAGGAAAACGCGACTCAAGACCATCTCTAATGATGTGATTGGACGAAAACAGCGAGAAGGTTTTGGCTGTCATATTTAACCCGTGTTGCATAGAGATACGGGGCGCCCGTTCGAGTTTTTCACAGGAACAGACTATGATGGTAAGGGGTGCCCTGTTTGTATGATCGCCTGTGGTGCGAGCTGTAAAAAGGATGAAGTTTTGGCTACAGAAAATTCCAGAGAAATGCCCGGCCGTTTTCCACGTGTAACGCCGCATCGCCAGCGTGCGGAATGGAATTCTGCACTCGCTCTCGCCTGGAGGAAAACCTCAGCCTCAAGTTTACAAGTTTCTCCTTTGCAAGTTTTCCCCCCTACAGAGAATGCGCCACCGTCGCCCTGCCCTGGGAAAATGACTCCAGAAGTTCTCCTGTGGTCAGGAAAAGCCCTGCTATAGAGCGGAGACTACCTCCGTCATTGCACCGACATTCCCCATATGCTCACAGCCGTCCCGCCGCCTGTCACGATAGGCGTAACTGTGTCGTCTGCTAATAATCTACACAGAGGGCCGAGCTACGAGTCTTCATCTACGTTCATCCCCTGAGCTCTCTCCACCACAGCCAGCCCAAGTTCAAGTCTCAGGACCCCGCTTCATCTACTTGGAGAAGAATACCTCCTGCCCGCTCCCATGCAGGGCATCTCATTTTCATCGGTTGTGAAAGTGAATTCCTCAATGGATATCCAAAACCCCCTCTCTCCCTCCAGTTGTGCTCCGCTCTTGTGCCCGCGCGGGCACGCTCGCCTCTGATTGGCTGAAAGACGTCGAAGCTCAGTTAAGTATCATATTGGTCTGGCAGACATCTTAGTTTGGTTATATTTTTGGGGAATGATTTATTTTGCTTATCATGCTTAGATTTAATTCATTGTTTATTGTATCAGCAATTTCTCACTTAAGCATTTGACTTACCCATGATTAAAGAACTTTGAATTTTGATTTCTGTATTCCCATCTCTCATTTACAGACTTATTTCATCCTTGTTTGAATGAGAATGGAAGGTTTCAAGTAGGTAGGTGCAGTTTACCCCTAGACAGAAAACGATCCAAAACTGAATATTAATCTCTTATACCTGCTTGTGACAATGATCCACATCACATTCATAACCTGGTATATTTCATTGTCTTCTTTGTCATTCAAGGCCTTCCTGTCCTCGCCATCACCATCGCCGTTGTCATCGTCCTCCTGCTCCCCTCTCTCACCTCACATTCCCCCTCCTTGTCCTCCTGGCAGGCAGGCAGACGGATGGACAAGACAGACATACTAGACAGACAGGACGGACGGATGGACGGACAGACACACGACACAAAGACAAAAAACACACAGACAGACACACACACAGACAGACAGAAAAAAGACACACAGACAGACAGACACACAGACAGACAGACACACAGACAGACCCACAGACAGACCGACAAGACAGACAGACAGACCGACAAGACAGTCAGACAGACAGAACAGACAGACAGACAGGATGGATGGGTAGTGTTTTACGGCCCGTCAGCCTTCTTAGGCTATGTAAGGCCATTAAGCACGAAAATCACTAGAACAGTTTAAGTAAACGCGAATCAAGTCACTGTATCCCTAGTTATTCGCCTCTTACGAATCGCGTAGGGAGACGAGGTGGGTCAATTCTTACCCCGAACCCACAGGGGGGGGGAACAGACAGACAGACACACGTGCACACACACACACACACACACACACACACAGAGACAGAGTGACAGACAGACACACACACAGTGACAGACAGACAGTGACAGACAGACACAGACAGACAGACAGACAGAAAAAGACATGTAGACAGACACACACAGACAGATATGCCTGTATTTGCATGTGCATGCATAATAAAAATTCATGGTTTGTACTTGTGTGTGTGCGCATGTGTGTGCATGCCCATGCACATGCATATGAATAGTGTTTGAGCATTAACATAACAAGACACCTCTAATAGTGCTAATAGCTTTAAGTTTCATAACATTTCTGTGTTTCTGTATCATTCACTGAAGAAGGGCGTGTGCCCGAAAGCCTTTGATTTTGGTGTTAGTTGTGTGTTTTTTCTTATTTATAATAACTGGTAAAGAAAAAACATTTTTATTGTTAAATCAGTCAACTCTTACTACATATTTTTCAACAACAAAATGACATATTCAGAATCAATTCCGAAAGGAACATTTAATCCAGCCAAATCTATCCAGAGAATGAGTGTATGGGACAGTGCAGGTGTAAAACCTATTTGCACAACCATCAGAATGAAGAATCATTGCATATATTGAATTTTTCATTGGTATTGCAATCAGTGAGTCTGTCAGGCAATCAGTAAGTCAAATTAAGTCAAATCATCATCATCATCATCATCATCATCATCGTCATAAAAAAATTGACATGTCTGATGAGACAGTCTGTGGTATAATCAATTGACACCACATTACGCTCAATGAATCAATTGATTTGAACTCGGTATACATAAAAATAAAGGAAAAAGGCATCAAGTGATTATGTGTACCTATATGATCAAAAGGCAGCCAGTTTTCTTCAGCTCATCTTGTCAAAAAGTACCTGAACCTGTTAAGAAAACAATGACACGAATAACTGCTCTAAATCTGAGCAACAAGAAGGGTATCATAAACAAACCAAATCTACAAGCCACCGGAGAAATTAAAGTGGGCAAAAATTAATTTGCTGGATACAAGATCAACATAGACAATGATTTTTAAAAAAAAGAAGAAAAAAAAAGACAATGATTATGCACCTTGTCAAATGAGTAGAATGTAACCACAAATCATGAAGCCATGTAAACATTCTATGAAACCCAACACAGTTGCTGGGGTTGCCAAATGCAATTAGAATGTCAGCTTGGAAGGTTTTATCAACAGTGGCTCATTTCTAAAATAGAGTTATGTCCCTTGAACAAACACAAAGGACCTGACAAAACACACTAAACAGGGTTAGTTCCCTTTGACAAGGCTACTTACTTCTCCGTCACTTCATCAAGAATCTGTAGGCTTGTATTCCACAGACAAAACCATGTTTTAACATCTCCATGTTTATAGCCATGCTACTTGACTGTCAACTTTACAAAAGCAGGCATGTGACCTTTTGAGAAGGAGAATTTTCATTTATCTTTTCACAATATGCAACATTTTGAATTGCGTAAACAAAATGAATAAATCATACAGCATCTATACATATGAAAGAGAAAAGTCTTGGTTGTTTTTCCCCTATAGGCTCCAGAATGGAAAAGCTGCAAAAAATCTTAACACTAAGTTGTCATCAGTGTATCTGAGAGTTGGTTTTAGATTCTTGTCATGAATTATTTCTTTGGGGAATACTTTTTCACCAACATACTGTTTCTATGACACCTGTGGTATTTTGCTATTCACAGGGCGATACAGTAATGTCCCTCAGTTTGTATTAAGGCAGCATTGTGCAGAGTGATCAGAGTTGTGTCCCTTAGAAGAGAAAACCATCTTTGGCTCAGCACTTTGCACATGCTCAACAGAAGCACCAGAAGGGAGGAGAAGGAGAATTCAGTACTGAAATAAACTGTAATGCCATTAAATAACCATATTAGACCCAGATGGATGGATGGATGGATGGATGGATGGATGGATGGATGGTTGGATGGATGGATGGATGGATGGATGGAGTTTAACAGCTTATCTGTCTTTGTAGATCATTTAGGGAGACGCGGTGGATCCATTCTGACCCCCAACCCATAGGGGGAACCCCGGTTGAAGACTGGGTACCTTAGCTAGTTCTGGACAGAATAAAAAGGGATAAGAGAACTACATTCAGAGCTGATGATCAAAACTGCTTTGATATAGAGAGGCTCATAGCCCAGTCCAAAACAAGGAGATGATGATTAAAACTGCTTTGATATAGAGAGGCTCATAGCCCAGTCCAAAACAAGGAGATGATGATTAAAACTGCTTTGATATAGAGAGGCTCATAGCCCAGTCCAAAACAAGGAGATGATGATCAAAACTGCTTTGATATAGAGAGGCTCATAGCCCAGTCCAAAGCAAGGAGATGCAGTCTTAAGCAAGTTGGGGTTCTGTCATTAAGAAATTCATTTCGTATCAGCATATCACTGAAGTCATCTGCAGAGACAAGTTCTCCTATTTCACCGGGGGCACAATTACTTTGCAGTACTGCAAGTCATATCACAGGGACAATAAGAAAATTAAAGGATTTCCAAATCAAGATCAGGGTCTCTCATTTCCCTACAATGCACATTAAACTTTGTGAGATTGTCAATAACATCACAACATAATACCAAACAAAATGCCCCTGCCATCCACACTGATTTCAAGGAAAAGAAATAAATAGTAGGGGTAATGAACAACTATTATGCAGTTATACTGTTAGAATCAAAGCCTCTCTTCTACATTAGGCAACATGAAACACTACATGTGCTTAAGGTAACGGGGGGTGGGGGTGGGGGGGGGGGGGGGGGGGACCCCACAAGAAAAACAGGGTTAGTAAGCTGTCCTGAACTTAATCTTTCATTTTCATTTTTTACTATATAGAAGCAGGAAGAGTGAACATAAACCAAACTGTCTTATCATGAAAATGCTTTTTCAGAACTAAAACAGGGGATTCTCAGAGAGCTCATTGGGCAGGGAAGATGGGACAGCTTGCATTTCATTGTTTACCATTAATTTCTTCCCTTTCCTTTTTTGAATTTTTGCATGATAGAAAAAAGTTTAGGGTCAGCAGAAAAAGCCAGGGTCAATTAGGTTACTGTAACCACATTTTTTTTTGCTTTACATTGTAATGATTATTTGCCAGCTTGAACCAAATTACAAGTCTTATCTCTCTGAAAAGTAAAAAATATTAAACATATTTTAAACTCAATCTACACTGAATGATAGATCACCATCCACCCGAGTCAAATCCTTTTCTTTTTCCACTCAAGTGCAAACAATTCCTCACGCATCATCAACCCAAAGTATCAAATTTGCTGGTGGTGTGATGCACATGAATCTGTCATCTGGATGGTGGAGATGCGCGATGTAACATCAAACTTGCTGATGTAGAGGGACGGAGAGATTCCCCAGGGGTTTCCTTTGTAAATGCCTGCATGGGAGTAGATCACAGGCTTGAAGAACATGGGCTTGCGCACGCCAACTTGACGCATTTCCTTCTCCAGCTGGAACACACATTCTTGGCTGCTGAAGTCGGCGCATTGGGCGCTCATCATTTGCTCAACTGATTTGATGACATCATCTTTGGCCACCACCTGGATCCTCTTAGCAGACAGCTTTCCCTCTGCCAAAGCGAGGGCCAGCGTCCTCCACATGAAGTCCACCTGATCTCCGGAGGCCACAGGGAACATCCAGGCTCCACGAAGATCCTCGTACTGCTTCCCCAGAGTAAGAAGGCTTTGCTTGGTCAGCCCTTGTTCTGACTCTTTCTTTGTCTTGATTTCTGTCTTCAGTTGATCTCTCAGCTCTTGTTTTTCCTGGCTCCTCCCTTTGGGAATAAAGTCATGGACCCAGGTGTCCAATTCCGGTCCAGCAGCTCCTGCGTCGTTAGAGGTGCTGTCAGGGATGCTGGTCTGTCTGTAGACGATGTAGAACTGAGAGGGAAACTCTTTGGCAAACTGATCTTCCTGGTCCTGCTCTGGTGCACCATCCCCATCAGGTCCTGCTCCATCTGGCTGAGCATCAGCAACTGGTGATTCTTGGTCAGTCCCCTGATTTTTGGCAAGAGCGGGATTGGCTGGGACTTCATCACTGTAGAAGCCAATTTCCAGGCAGCTGTAGCCTGCAGTCCTGCAAAGTGAGTGAGATTTGCTGCAGATGTAATGCACACTGCATTCATGAACATGGAGTAGAGACCATCTCATCAACTCTCCACATCTGCTGGGGGAAATAAAGATCAATGTTACATTCAAATCCATGCAGAAACACTGCATCAAGTGTAGATAACATTATTGTCTAGTTACTGGATGATAAAAGTTCCATGATCACAGGTTACAGCTGATGAGGGGGTTATCTGGTGACAGCTGATGAGGGGGTTATCTGGTGACGGCTGATGAGGGGGTTATCTGGTACCAGCTGATGAGGGGGTTATCTGGTGACAGCTGATGAGGGGGTTATCTGGTCACAACCGATGAGGGGGTTATCTGGTGACAGCTGATGAGGGGGTTATCTGGTGACAGCTGATGAGGGGGTTATCTGGTGACAGCTCATGAGGGGGTTATCTGGTGACAGCTGATGAGGGGGTTATCTGGTCACAGCCGATGAGGGGGTTATCTGGTGACAGCTGATGAGGGGGTTATCTGGTGACAGCTTATGAGGGGGTTATCTGGTACCAGCTGATGAGGGGGTTATCTGGTGACAGCTGATGAGGGGGTTATCTGGTGACAGCTGATGAGCGGGTTATCTCGTGACAGCTGATGAGGGGGTTATCTCGTGACAGCTGATGATGAGGTTATCTCGTGACAGCTGATGAGGGGGTTATCTCGTGACAGCTGATGAGGAGGTTATCTGGTGACAGCTGATGAGGAGGTTATCTGGTGACAGCTGATGAGGAGGTTATCTGGTGACAGCTGATGAGGGGGTTATCTGGTGACAGCTGATGAGGGGGTTATCTGGTGACAGCTGATGAGCGGGTTATCTGGTACCAGCTGATGAGGGGGTTATCTCGTGACAGCTGATGAGGAGGTTATCTGGTGACAGCTGATGAGGGGGTTATCTGGTGACAGCTGATGAGGAGGTTATCGTCTCCAGTCCTTCCTCGTGCAACGAGGGCGGGGGGTGTGGCAGTGCTGGTAAGAGATCATTTTCCAGTTGTGGTCGGTACTTCCTTCTCTTTCGCCCATGACAGTTTTGAGGTCATTCAGTTGACTCTGAACACTTCAGTTAGTGTGCATTTCTTCTGCGTGTATCGGCCACCCCCCAGCAAAGCAAACAAGTTGAAGGACACTCTGTTCTATTCTGAATTTAGTGATCTGTTAGCCACCCTTCAAGGGAATGTTGTCATTGTTGGTGACTTTAACTTTCATTATGACAAGCAAGATAGTTACAGTACTGTGCGCATGATGGACATCTTATCCACTTTTGGTTTCAAACAAGCTGTTTCAGAGCCCACCCACAGGTCTGGTCACATCATTGACTGGGTACTCTATCGTCCCGATGACAACGTTTTTCATTCATGCCATGTTTCTCACAATTTGACTTCCGATCATTTTGCTGTGTTGTGTAACTTAGATGTGCAGCGGCCGGTGCAGGGACCGGAGTATCGCAGCGTTCGAAATCTCCGTGCGATTGATTTGACTGTGCTCAGGCATGATGTGGCTGCTCTGGCTGCTGCGTCGTCCACGCCATCTGCTGACCAGTTGTGTGATCACCTCCGCTCTGTTCTTGATAGTCATGCCCCATCAACGCAACGCAAGGTCCCTCAGCGTCGCTCCACTCCGTGGTATAGCGCAGTCGCTTCCGAACTCCGAGCTTTGAAGCAGGAAAAGCGTCAAGCTGAGCGACAGTGGCTGCGTTCTGGGTTAGTCGTTCACAAAGAAATGTTCAGCTCCGTCAAACACAAGATCAATCGTCTCGTAGCTAAGGCTAAGACAGTGTATTTCAACGCAAAGATAGTTGCGTCTACCACTTGTAGGCAGTTGTTTTCCATCACAAACAAACTCATGAACAAGACCCGTTGTACCGCCCTCCCTTCCTCCCCACTGTCATCTCTACCTCAGAAATTTTGTGACTTCTTTGTGTCCAAAGTGTCTGACATACGAAGCAACGTTGACATGTCTGCTGGTACAGGTGCTAGCGAAGACCCAGTATCCTTCAGTGGTACTCCCCTTCTTCAGTTCAGCTCGGTTGAGGCTAGTGTAGTCCTTAAGACCATCCGTAGTATGACCCCTACCTCCTGTGACCTTGACCCTGTTCCCACATCCCTCTTACTTGAGTGCATTGATGACATTCTGCCTGTTCTGACACAAATAATCAATGATTGCTTCCAGTCTGGCACCTTCCCCAGTGTTTTCAAACAAGCTTTAGTCAAGCCACTTCTGAAGAAGCAAGACCTGGATCCAAACAAGCTTAGCAATTACAGGCCAGTCTCCAACCTTTCCTTTCTTTCAAAACTGTTAGAGAAATTAGCTTTGCAGCAGTTGTTAGAGCACGTGTCCAAGTATGATCTTTTGGCTCGTTTTCAGTCGGCGTACCGTGCTCACCATTCCACCGAAACAGCTCTGCTCTGTGTTCTAAACGACCTCCTTGTCGCATCTGATGATTCCAAAGTTTCCCTTCTCGCGTTGTTAGATTTGAGTGCTGCGTTTGACACAATAGATCATGGAATTCTTCTCTCCCGTCTAAGACATGTTTTTGGCATTGACAACACAGCACTCTCCTTCCTGAAATCATATATCTCAGAACGTAGGCAGACTGTTTTGATCCAGGGTATAGCTTCTGATCCTGCCCCGCTAAATTACGGAGTCCCACAGGGCTCGGTTCTGGGTCCTCTGCTGTTTCTACTGTACACCCAACCACTTTCCAACGTAATTGACAGTCATTCATTCTCTCACAGTGAATTTGCTGATGACACGCAACTCTACAACTCCACTCATCCCAGTCAAATCCAACTTCTTCTCTCTGCAAGTGAACTTTGTATTTCTGATGTGAAACAGTGGATGACACAGAACAAACTCAAACTTAATGATTCAAAGACCGAAGCTCTCCTGGTTGGCGGTAGAGGCGAATTCGATCAGGCCCTGAAACTAACCATAGGCCAGAGTGAGATAGAATTCTCAAAGTCTGTTAGGAACTTAGGTGTCATGTTCGATGATGATCTTTCTATGAGAGTTCATGTGAACAAAGTTTGCCAGTTAGCTTACTACGAGTTAAGGAAAATTGGCACTATTCGTCACTATCTTTCACAACAGGCCACTCAAACCCTTGTCACTTCCCTTGTTCTGTCCCGTCTTGATTATGGAAATTCTCTTCTTGCCGGCATTCCTGGCACTCTGCTAAACAAACTGCAAAAAGTCCAAAACACTGCTGCTAGATTAATCTTTAGATGTCCCAAGAGAACTCCCACATCCAAACTCCTTCGTGCACTGCATTGGCTCCCCGTCGCTCAGAGGATAGAGTATAAGCTAGCCATTATGTGTTTCAACTTCTTCAATCAAACTGCACCACACGCACTCAAAGAAATTCTCACTGTCTACACCCCCGCTAGAAATAACCGTTCAGCTGCAGACACCAAAACGTTAAATGTCCCCCGTCGCAAAAAGATAACCCAAGGACAGCGAGCTTTTTCCTACATCGGCCCTGTATCATGGAATAGCCTACCTTTCCCTGTCCGTCACTCTAATTCCATGTCCCAGTTCAAAACCTCCCTCAAGACACACCTGTTCCGGTCAGTCTTTCCTGACGAGCAGTGAAGGCGCCTCTTTTATGTTTCGTGTTTTGCCTGCTACTTAATTAATTGTATTGTATTTAATTGTTCTTTTTATTTCAATTGTATAGTATGTGAGTGTTAGAATGTTTTGTATGAGTGTAGACTTTATCATTGTACACGCCATGAGCTTGCTATTAGGGAAGGTATGTGCGTTATAAATAGTCTGTATTATTATTATTATTATTATCTGGTGACAGCTGATGAGGAGGTTATCTGGTGACAGCTGATGAGGAGGTTATCTGGTGACAGCTGATGAGAGGGTTATCTGGTGACAGCTGATGAGGGGGTTATCTGGTCACAGCTGATGAGGGGGTTATCTGGTGACAGCTGATGAGGGGGTTATCTCGTGACAGCTGATGAGGAGATTATCTGGTGACAGCTGATGAGGGGGTTATCTGGTGATAGCTGATGAGGGGGTTATCTGGTACCAGCTGATGAGGGGGTTATCTGGTGACAGCTGATGAGGGGGTTATCTGGTGACAGCTGATGAGGGGGTTATCTGGTGACAGCTGATGAGGGGGTTATCTGGTGACAGCTGATGAGGGGGTTATCTGGTGACAGCTGATGAGGGGGTTATCTGGTGACAGCTGATGAGGGGGTTATCTGGTGACAGCTGATGAGGGGGTTATCTGGTGACAGCTGATGAGGGGGTTATCTGGTGACAGCTGATGAGGGGGTTATCTGGTACCAGCTGATGAGGGGGTTATCTGGTGACAGCCGTTGAGGGGTTTATCTGGGGACAGCCGTTGAGGGGGTTATCTGGTGACAGCCGTTGAGGGGTTTATCTGGGGACAGCTGATGAGGGGTTATCTGGTGACAGCTGATGAGGGGGTTATCTGGTGACAGCTGATGAGGGGTTATCTGGTGACAGCTGATGAGGGGTTATCTGGTGACAGCTGATGAGGGGGTTATCTGGTGACAGCTGATGAGGGGGTTATCTGGTGACAGCTGATGAGGGGGTTATCTGGTGACAGCTGATGAGGGGGTTATCTGGTGACAGCTGATGAGGGGGTTATCTGGTGACAGCTAATGAAGGGGTTATCTGGTGACAGCTGATGAGGGGGTTATCTGGTGACAGCTGATGAGGGGGTTCTCTGGTGACAGCTGATGAGGGGGTTCTCTGGTGACAGCTGATGAGGGGGTTATCTGGTGGAAGCTGCCATATTCAATGCTCTGGTCACTTTAAAAGTGACACTTGTAAGGTACAAATCTGCAGATAAATGATGAAAATGGTGATGTCGTTGACAAAAACAGGAATGCTATAATAATGATTATAATATTTATGTTTTAACAACAATAATTACGTAAAAGATAATTACAGCAACCATAATAATAACAATGATGATGATGATGATGATGATGATGATGATGATGATGATGATGTTGATGATGATGATAATGACGATGACGATAAGCCCCACCACTGGTCATGGAGGGCACTCCAGGGCCCACACAGCATTCAAGCCCCACCACTGGCCACGGAGGGCACTCCAGGGTCCACACAGCATTCAAGCCGCACCACTGGCCACGGAGGGCACTCCAGGGCCCACACAGCATTCAAGCCCCACCACTGGCCATGGAGGGCACTCCAGGGCCCACACAGCATTCAAGCCCCACCACTGGCCATGGAGGGCACTCCAGGGCCCACACAGCATTCAAGCCCCACCACTGGCCATGGAGGGCACTCCAGGGCCCACACAGCATTCAAGCCCCACCACTGGCCATGGAGGGCACTCCAGGGCCCACACAGCATTCAAGCCCCACCACTGGCCATGGAGGGCACTCCAGGGCCCACACAGCATTCAAGCCCCACCACTGGCCATGGAGGGCACTCCAGGGCCCACACAGCATT
>JAWQFJ010002937.1:10000-78078 GCA_034096865.1 Theodoxus fluviatilis | reverse complement strand
TTACCTAACTATGCAGGGGAAGTAACTCTTCATCAGCTATTTACCTAACTGCTGCAGAGTACTAGAACTTAGAAGTGGTGGGCTTGATGAACATACCAGGTACGGGAATGGCGCGACACGTTAGCCAATCAGATTTCAAATGCACCATTACGTTAAACCCTTACTGGATATGGAATAAATCTGTATAGGGCTATGTGGTGTTCTTTGTCAGGATTTAAGGTGTCTTTCCATGCTTGTTTTTTTGTTGTTGTTTTTTTCTTCTCATGCACGAGTATTGTATTTCCAGGAAAAAAAGGCCATATATCTTTCTGTACACCGGTCTCTTGCTTCTTTTTCCACTGCACTTTTAATAAAACTTTAATTCGACATGACAGTACAGACATAAACTACGAAATCGGTTAGATGCACGAGGGTGGACAAATGAATAGGTGGGCTAACATGGGTGAAAGGCACGAAATCCTTACACTTTGTCATCGACAAAAACTGACATATAGGAATTTAACAATAATCCATAAGTTTGAAAGAGTAGACACAGTTTTAAATCTGAATATGTTTGGTTTGAACAAAACAATCTGTCTTTGTCTTGTTATGATCCACACCTGTGTGAAGGATATGCTTTGTATATCGTGCAACTATGGGGAGTAGGCTAAGTCACGCGTACTTTTCCTATTTAGCACTATCAAACAAGGATCTCATCGATGGAAGCATATAACCATCCCCCGGATTTCCAAGTCAAGAGATTTTGAAGACTGGCCAGCTCAATGATTTTCTACAGTTGAATAGTGTCCAGCCAGAAAGTGCGATCCAGCGCGTACATAGTCGTCATCGTATTTGTAGCATGCGTTCCGGGCATGAAGAAATATCTCAGCCTGTATGATATGAGGGGTAGTTTACCTTCTGGGTATCTTACATCCACCTACATTTTAAGTTGTTGTCGGTCGCCAAGAAGTGATACTCTCACAGCCTTCCAGTCTGAGTTGCTTCAACACGGACCGTGACACTGATGTGAGAGACAGCTAAACATAGTTGTGGTGAGAAGTCAGGAAGAATGGATGACTTATCTGCTGCTGTTTACGAAGCATCACAGCTCCTCCTAGCAGTCCTGCTTTTTCTCCTCCTACTCCTTTCTAAAGCTTGGGGCCCATTTTTATGCTCCAGCAGCGGCTACTGCTGCAGTTGTGTCTGCTTCCCGCTTCGATGTCTTATTCTGGCTCTTGCACCTCTCTCACGTTGTAAAGGGCGAGCGCCATGGGGCGCCCCGCCACACTTGGCATCAGAGGTCATGGGAAGTAGGTCAGCTGCGAGTTTCCCAGAAGCAAGCCTAGCGCATCATACGCGATCCTCTCGGGGGACCAGGGCGCGTTTCGTTTCATAAGGTTAAAAACGGTTCAGAGGTTAGCACTCACGGCGAGCGCCTGCGTGGGCAGGTTCAGTTAGGAAAAAGACTGTGGGCTTCGCGAGCGCTCGCTATGAGCGCTCATGTCTGAACTTCTTATTTTTTAACACCTTTCGAAAGGAAACGCGCCTCTGGTCCCGCGAGAGGATCGCGTATAGTGCGCTAAGCTTGATTCTAGTGCGCTAGGCGTGCTTCTAGTGCGCTAGGCTTGCTTCTAGTGCGCTAGGCGTGCTTCTAGTGCGCAAGAATTGCTTCTAGTGCGCTAGGATTGCTTCTAGTGCGCTAGGCTTGCTTCTAGTGCGCTAGGCGTGCTTCTAGTGCGCTAGGCTTGCTTCTAGTGCGCTAGGATTGCTTCTAGTGCGCAAGGCTTGATTCTAGTGCGCTAGGCTTGCTTCTAGTGCGCTAGGCTTGCTTCTAGTGCGCTAGGCTTGCTTCTAGTGCGCTAGGCTTGCTTCTAGTGCGCAAGACTTGCTTCTAGTGCGCTAGGCTAGCTTCTAGTGCGCTAGGCTTGCTTCTATTGCGCTAGGCTTGCTTCTAGTGCGCAAGGCTTGCTTCTAGTGCGCTAGGCTTGCTTCTAGTGCGCTAGGCTTGCTTCTAGTGCGCTAGGCTTGCTTCTAGTGCGCTAGGCTTGCTTCTAGTGCGCTAGGCTTGCTTCTAGTGCGCTAGGCTTGCTTCTAGTGCGCTAGGCTTGCTTCTAGTGTGCTAGGCTTGCTTTTAGTGCGCAAGGCTTGCTTTTAGTGCGCTAGGCTTGCTTCTAGTGCGCAAGACTTGCTTCTAGTGCGCAAAGCTTGCTTCTAGTGCGCTAGGCTTGCTTCTAGGAAACCCGCCTGTGAGCGCCCCGGGGCGCTCGCCTAATACAACGCGCGGCCAGCTCCTGCTCCCTCCTGCTCACCCTCTGTGGACTGGGGGTGAGTATCGTCCCACCGGGTCTCCCTACGCGCTTCGCAAGAGGGAAATGACAAAGGAAATCGAGATTTGACTTGCTCGTACTCTTACAACGGTGGTTTTTTCCCCTTACAACTGTGACTAGTTTCTAGATCAATTGCCATGCACAGCCTATTAAGACTGATAAGACGTAAAACGCCCTCCCCTTCTTCCCTCCCTCCCTCCTTCCCTCCCTCTCATCAATCCCATCCATCTCACCCATCCATTTATCCATCCATTTATTTATCCCATCCCTTCCTCCCTCCCTCCCTCTCTCCCTTCCTCCATCCCTCCCTCCCTCCCTCCCTCCCTCCCTCCCTCCCTCCCTCCCTCCCTCCCTCCCTCCCTCCCTCCCTCCCTCCCTCCCTCCCTCCCTTCCATCCCATCCATCCCATCCATCCCATCCATTTCATCCATTCATTTATCCATCCCTTCATCCACCCATCCATCCATCCACCCATCCATCCCATCCCTATCATCCATCAATTTATCCATCCCATCATCCATCCATCCATCCATCCCATCATCCATCCATCCATCCATTAATCCATCCATCCATCCATCCATTGCTCCTGCTCGTGCTCCAGCTCATTCTCCTACTTCTCCTGTTCCTCTTTTTTTCATAAACATGCAAGTACGCATTACTCTATTCTTGTTATGTACTTCTTTTTTTCTAATTTCGGTGGTGATCTTGTTTTGGTTTGTCTAAGAATAGCGACAGCTGACGGCCAACACCTATAATTTCATTTCGCCGATGACAACTTTGCTCCTCCTTCTCCAGCTCCTCCTGCTCCACCTGCTCTTCCTCCTCCACCTGCTCCTTCTGTTTCTGCTCTTCCTGCCCCACTCCTGCTCCCCTCCTGCCATCCGTCCTGCCATCCCTCCTGCTCCTCCCCGTCCTGCTCCTCCTCGTCCTGCTCCTGCTCCTCCTGCTCCTCCCCGTCCTGCTCCTCCTACTCCTCCTCCCTGTCCTCGTCGTCCTCCTCGTCGTCCTCGTCCTCCTCCTCGTCCTCCTCTTCCTCCTGCTCCTCCTCCTGCTCCTGCTCCTCCTCCTCCTCCTCCTGCTCCTCATCCTGCATCTCCTTCTCCTCCTCCTGCATCTCCTTCTCCTCCTCCTCCTCCTCCTCCTCCTCCTCCTCCTCCTCCTCCTCCTCCTCCTCCTCCTCCTCCTGCTCCTTCTCCTCTTCCTCCTCCTCCTTTTCCTCCTCCTGCTCCTCGTTCTCCTCCTCCTCCTCCTCGTCCTCCTCCTCGTCCTCCTCCTTTTCCTCCTCCTGCTGCTTCTGCTCCTCCTCCTCCTTTTTCTCCTGCTCCTTGCTGTAAAAAATAAAAGAGCATTCCTTAGGAATCTAAAAGAAAAATTGGTATCTGACTTTGATAGTGAGTGAAGGCAAACATTACAAGATAGCAATCGGTATTACTTCTACAGACTGCATAAAACTGTTCGAGAGCAAGAACCATATTTGTATGCATTAGATAAGAAATTGTTTAGAGATGTTTTGATACGGTTCCGATTTGGAGTCAGTGACTTGAATGTTCACAAACATAGATACAGTCTCCCGACTTTCTATAATGTTTGCCCTACATGTGTAGAGGAGGAGGAGACTGAAGTGCATTTTCTGTTTTATTGTCCTGCTTTGTGTGGACTACAAGAAAGATTATTAATGCCATTTCCGCATCTCGATATAAATGAGACTATCAAAGACCTTCTAGCAACCAATGACTATGCAACGATTCGTAAAGTGAGTATGTACATTTACCATGCATTTAAGATGAGAACGGAAGGAATGGAAATACTAAGTATGAATCATTATATTTTCGAAGATTAGTGCTACTAGCAAGGGCGAACCACCACAATACAAGACAAAGACGGAAAGTGTCTGACG
The DNA here is from genome assembly GCA_034096865.1 of Theodoxus fluviatilis. Taxonomy (NCBI): domain Eukaryota; kingdom Metazoa; phylum Mollusca; class Gastropoda; order Cycloneritida; family Neritidae; genus Theodoxus; species Theodoxus fluviatilis. Next base: position 73,875 of record JAWQFJ010002937.1, on the reverse strand, counting down.
GAGGAACAAGACATCTTAAAGAGGTGGACAGAATACTGCTTAGAACTCTACAACTACAGAACCACGGGAGACCCAGAGGTACCGAATGTCCCTCCAGCAACCAACAACGACAACCACCCCATCCTTCGTGTAGAAGTGGAAGCAGCAATGAAATCGCTGAAGTAGGGGAAGTCAGCAGGAATGGACACCATCCCAGGAGAGCTGGCACAGGCAGGGGGGTAAGAGATGATCAGTGCTTTACTGACCATCTGCAACAAGATCTGGCAGACGGGGGAGTGGCCCACACCGTGGACGCAGTCCCTCATCATCACCCTCCCAAAGAAAGGCAACTTACAGCTATGCCAGAACTACAGAACTATCAGCCTCATCAGCCACCCGAGCAAAGTCATGCTGAAGATCTTGCTGAACAGATTGAAGCCGCAAGCAGAGAAGATCATCGCTGAAGAACAGGCAGGCTTCAGACAAGGGCGCAGTATAACGGAGCAGATCTTCAACCTCAGGATACTGTGCGAGAGGTACCTACAACACCAACAGGACCTCTACCACGTCTTCGTGGACTTTAAGAAGGCTTTCGACAGGGTATGGCATGCAGCACTGTGGACTACCATGAGGCTGTACAACGGGATGTTCCCGTTCCGCCGTTTCCCATTTCGCCGTTTCCCATTTCACCGTTTCCCGTTTTGCCGTTTCCCGTTTCGCCGTATTAATCAAGTAAGTGTCACTTTGCCGTAAAAGTGAGATACATAGAAATCAGTAAAAATGTGAGATATAGAGATCAGTAAAAGAGAGAGGTACAGAAATCAGACATTACGTTAATTAATAGGGAAATGAGACATTTAATTAACTGAGAAATTTAATGAACTACATTGAAAACATTAAAAATCATATACAATCTTAAAATTTAGTCTTTCATTCTTTCGGTCTCTCTTTCTGTGACATATTCTTTGAATTCAAAGAAGCCCCTCTGACTGTTCTTGCTGCTCTCTGACATATTCTTAACCCATGGCGATAGGAGTGGAGAAAGCATCAACAAACTCCAAGAGGTCACGTTGCCCGCTGACCATTTCCTCGTGGAGTTGTTGGAGCCTCCTTCTCTCAATGCCTCGTTGTACAGTTGATTTACAGAACGGTTAGGTTCTTCTGTGCATTTTCTTTTTACCTCTGCTACCAGCATCTTTGCCTCCATCTGAGCATGGGAAGCTGGATGAGAATGATCCCCGGGGACCTATATAAACAGACAGAAAGAGAGAAAAAATAGTCAGTCTCCATGGCAGGTCTGCCGACTTGGGACCATACACTCATTTCATCATCATCTGAAAAATATAGAGGGAAAGAACGACAGAGAGAGGACAAGAGAGACAAAAAAATAAAGAGTTGGACAGAGAAGAGAGAGAGAGAGAGAGAGAGAGAGAGAGAGAGAGAGAGAGAGAGAGAGAGAGAGAGAGAGAGATGAGAGGCAGAGGGCCTGAGCGACTAAGGGAAAGAGAGAGGACCAGAGAGAGACAGAGCGATTGAGAGAGGGACAGAGAGATTGAGAGAAAGATTGAGAGAGAGAGAGAGAGAGAGAGAGAGAGAGAGAGAGAGAGAGAGAGAGAGAGAGTTACTGACCTTCGTTAATTCCTCTGTGCCTCTGGTTTTACAACGCGCAGGACAGTTGTCAACAGTACACTTCCAATAAATATTTTCACCACGGTTGTAGTCTTTTCTGTACCTGTGGTCATTCAAAATAAGTGACAGACCACCACGTTTTGTTTCCACGAACTCCATTAGGCCTACCACCGCTGCTTACGAGACGCTCGAAACGGCACAATCGACTTTCAACTTGCTTTTTACTCAAGACCATGACAAGACTGTGGCACTCACTCGGGGTGTACAAGCAACAAACTGAAGACCATTCACTCGCACGGGATGTACAAGCAACAAACTGAAGACCACTCACTCGCACGGGATGTACAAGCAACAAACTGAAGACTACTCATACATGCCCAAGTTCCCAGTACGGCGAACCGAAACTAAAGAGGACGGCGAAATAGCACGGGATCGCCTTAAGAAACAAATTGACGAATACGGCGATTTGACACCCATACGGCGAAACGGGAAACGAAGAAACGGTACCCAACCCTGTACAACATCAACGCCAACCTGATCAGAGTCATAGAACACCTGTATGACAATGCCACAAGTGCCGTATACTTCAACAGCAACATTGGAGACTGGTTCAGAACCACAGTCGGAGTGAGACAAGGCTGTTTGCTCTCTCCCACCCTCTTCAACATCTTCCTGGAAAGAATAATGACGACATAGATGGCCTGGCCGGAAGTGAAAAGGAGCTGGGCCCGTATTCACAACGGCGATTTATCTTTTCAACACTCGATTTATCCCCTAGCCCCGCGTTATCTTGATCGGTTAGATAAGGTACGCTCGTCAGAGGATTCTAGGTTGTGCTTTGCTATATATACTGGTTTCCAGCCAAGGGAGAGCGGAACAGGCAGTTGGAATCGTCTGAGTTTATAGATAAATCGGAGTTAAAATAAATCGCCGTTGTGAATACGGGCCCTGGAGAACTTAGTGGAGCGCTTAGACACAACCTCCACAAATTTTGGCATGCAAATCAGTGCAGAGAAGACCAAACTGATGACCAACAACACCAACGGCATCAGCTCTGACATCAAAGTCTGTGGTGATAAACTGGAAACCGTCAACAGTTTCAAATACCTGGGAGCAATTGTCACAGATGCAGGATCCAAACCTGAAATACTCGCCAGAATTGCTCTGACCACAGCAGCACTCACAAAACTCAAGACCATCTGGAAGGACAGGAACATAGCCCTCAGCTCAAAGATCAGACTGATGCGCGCCCTGGTCATGTCCATATTTTTGTATGCCTGTGAGTCATGGACACTAACAGCTGACTTGGAGAGAAGGATACAGGCCATGGAAATGAGATGCTTTCGACGACTCCTCGGCATCTCCTACAAGGACCGCATCACAAACGAGGAAGTCCGAAACAGAATCAGGCAAGCCATCGGGCCCCATGAAGAACTACTGACCACTGTGAAAAGACGCAAACTAAAGTGGTATGGGCACGTCTCACGATCGTCAGGGCTTGCCAAGACTGTGTTACAAGGCACAGTAAAAGGAGGGAGGAGGAGAGGCAGACAAAGGAAAAGATGGGAGGACAACGTCTCAGAGTGGACAGGGATGAGGCTCAGCGAAGCCTTGAGACAGTCCGAGAGGCGAGTGGAATGGAGAGAACTGGTTGCCAGATCATCTGTGGGGCCCCAACGGTCGTCCAGACTAAGGGACAAGTGAAATGAAAGTGAAGTACTACTACGTAGGCATATACCAGTGAACACTGTTTCCCTCGATACTGTGTCCATTCACATATTACTATTCAGAATCTTCTCGATACCGCACTGCTATGTTATGTAAATTTTTCATCTAGCAATGGGCCGGTGGCCTAAGCAATAAAGTTTTTCGTTCGTTCGTTCGTTCGTCCTCCTCCTCCTCCTCCTCCCCCCTCCCTCCTCCCTCCTCCTCCCTCCTCCTCCTCCTCCTCCTCCTCCTCCTCCTCCTCCTCCTCCTCCTCCTCCTCCTCCTCCTCCTCCTCCTCCTCCTCCTCCTCCTCTCCTCCTCCTCCTCCTCCTCCTCCTCCTCCTCCTCCTCCTCCTCCTCCTCCTCCTCCTCCTCCTCCTCCAATCGTCTCCATCATCATCATCATCATCATCATCATCATCATCATCATCATCATCATCATCATCATCATCATCATCATCATCATCATCATCATCATCATCGTCGTCGTCGTCATCGTCATCATCCTCGTCATCATTCTCCTCCTCTACCTTTTCTTTCTCTTTCTTCATGTAAACACGGCTACAGCGCTCTCTGTTGTGTTTCCATCACTTTTGATGTTTTTACAGTTTAATTTCTAAAACCACTTCGCGACGCGAAATGTTTGTTCTGCCTGGGGACAAAATAACGTACGTCGGGGAGAAAACTTCACCTGTTCTGATGACGTCCCTCTCCGCGTTGGTTGCCATAGACACAGAGGTCGACGATGACAGCGGACACTGACAGAAAAGCAAAGGATGTGAAGTAACTTCTCGAGAAGTATGCACTTCACTGCGTTGAGTGCTATCGGATAATTATTTTTCCGTCTCTTTCAGTGACGACGGAAATAATCCGAGGAGGACGCCAGCGCAGATGAAAAGAATGGCCCGAGGCGTGGCCGGAGGCTGACAAAAGCTGTCATTTTGCACAAAAAAAACCCTCATCGATCCGTCGGGATTTAACATTTTCAGGTGACAGCGAGATTAGGTAGCTCCTTCAAACGGTTGTGAGTGATTTCCTCGTACGGGGCCGCATGGAACACTTCCATTTTGAAAGATGACGAGCGCTTCAGGATCTGTTGTTATCCGTGACAAATACCAGTTTTTTCTCACAACGCATCCGGCAGACTGCAAACTTCAAAAACTGGTGTCAAACGATATATAATGAAAACATTCTATTGAGAGGCTCCGTCTGCGTGCTGCATGTGTGCGGCTCTGGCCCCAAGCTGCAGACAACACACACAATTACCTGAAGTGCTCTGAGAGCGAAGAAATTACAAAGAAAATAATGGATGAAGCCGAGAGTGTATGGGAGCCTATAAGACAAGATTCCTGATCAATATCGGACAGTCGCAGTCCAAGCCCCGCCAGTCCTACAGCAATCAACCAGCCCAGCGCGGGACAGCTGTCGACGGGACTGCATTTGTAGAGGCATTTGGCCACAGACGTTGGTAAGTACGCTGCTTCTTGATGAGTCCTTCTCAACGTAGATCTCTTGCTCCGTCTCAGCTGAGGGCTGCAGGTTTGCATTCTAAGCGTCTTTCAGCAAATAACTCGACATTGTCTATCGTACTGAAAATCATGTTTAATCACCCCACCCAAACTCTAGCTGTCTGCCTCTGTCTACCTCTGCCTCTGCCTCTGCCTCTGCCTGCCTCTGCCTCTGACTCTGCCTCTGTCTGCCTCTGCCTCTGCCTCTGCCTGCCTCTCTCTGCCTCTACCTCTGTCTGCCTCTGCCTCTGTCTGCCTCTGCCTCTGTCTGCCTCCGCCTCTGTCTACCTCTTCCTCTGCCTGCCTCTGTCTGCCTCTGCCTGCCTCTGTCTGCCTCTGCCTCTGCCTGCCTCTTCCTGCCTCTGACTCTGCCTGCCTCTGCCTGCGCCTGGCTCTGCCTGCCTCTGCCTCTGCCTGCCTCTGCCTGCCTCTGCCTGCCTCTGCCTGCCTCTGTCTGCCTCTGCCTCTGCCTCTCTATGTCTGCCTCTGCCTCTGCCTCTCTCTCTCTCTCTCTCTCTCTCTGTCTCTCTCTGTGTCTCTCTGTCTCTCTCTCTCTGTCTCTCTCTCTCTCTCTCTCTCTCTCTCTCTCTCTCTCTCTCTCTCATTTTGCAAGCAACACATAAGTAATAGTGATGCATGCTCCTGCAAATTTGCAATGTATGTGACTTTCGGGTCGAAGTTTACGCCCTCAAGCTTACGCTGCTTCTTGTGAGATCACGAACGATGCTGTGACTGTTTACGTAGCGGTTGTCGCGCCTGACTTACTGACATCAAGACTTGGTTTCCATAGTCTTGATAATGATAATGATCTTGTCATGAAAATAAGTTGTGCCCTTTGTGCAATTCGTAATGGGCCCGAGACCTAATCAAATAGATACTCGTTGTTCGTTCTCTCTCTCTCTCTCTCTCTCTCTCTCTCTCTCTCTCTCTCTCTCTCTCTCTCTCTCTCTCTCTCTCTCTCTCTCTCTCTCTCTCTCTCTCTCTCTCTCTGAGCTGACAATTGTCAAAAGCATCTACTAAAATCTTTGTCATTGTTGATCATATTCTTCAAATACCTTACCAACTGTTGTACATATATTAGCTACTGCGTATTTTTTCTTATCTATCCATGTTTTCATTTCTTTATGAACAAGGACAATTTTTAAGATAGGCAGAAATGCCTAAAATTTCATCCTTGATAAATAAAGAATCAATCAATCAATCAATCTCTCTCTCTCTCTCTCTCTCTCTCTCTCTCTCTCTCTCTCTCTCTCTCTCTCTCTCTCTCTCAGCAAAGTCTTCCTCCACATCTTGAAAAACAGATTGCAACAGTGGGCAGATGCATATGACATTACAGGAGAAGAACAAGCGGGCTTTACAAGTAGGTATTCTACTTTTGATAACGTTTTTGTGTTACACAGTGTGGTACAGAGGTATTTATTTCATCATAAAAACTGTATGTTGCATTTATTGATTTCACTAAGGCGTTTGTCACCGTTGGTCGCCAGACTTTGTGGAAGGTTCTTGCACAACTTGGTATGGCTGGTAAGATGGGGATCTCGAGGATGTTGCAATCAATATATGAACGTGTGAAAAGTTGCGTCAAGTGTGACGGAATGACATCTGACTTGTTTTACTGTCCTGGCGGCTTGAAACGGTGCTGCAAATCGAGTCCTTTACTATTTTCCTTGCTGATGACGTCACTAACTAAAGAAATAAAAGAAAAGGGTAGGCATGGGGTCCAATTGGTTGTAGTAGTGAAGAAATATTTGTACTTTTTTGCGGACGATGTGGTACTGCTTTCGGATACGGTTCCAGGATTGCAGAATCAAATACATAACCTCGAAGCTGCTGCCGAGAGGCTGGGTTTGAGTGTGAATGCACAGAAGACAAAGGTGATGTCATTCCGCTTGGTCACATGGCAGGTCATGAGAAATGGTACTTGAGAGGACAAAAACTTGAAGTAGTATCTTCATATAAAGACATCGGGGTGACATTGTCGACAAAGGTCTGTACAAACTCAATACTAGCTGATTTGGCATTTTGAGGGAGAGTTGCGGTCTTGAAGATCATAAAAACATTACGAAAACCATTCAGCGTGGCTATAGTGAATATTGTCTCAGCAACAGGATGGTCATGTGATAGCCTTAATTCTTCCAAGTGTGATGGGGTGAAGGCAAGGCTTGATGGTACAAGGGCCCAGGCATGAGACAAAATCGCTGCTGCTTTCCACAACTTTATTGTTACCCATGGGTATAGGAGCTCCTGGCTGGTCCGAGGCCTCATGATAATGGCCTGGACCAACCCAAGACCATGGTGGCAGTGGTCTCTATCCCAGATCGGGATGGGGTCTCTCTCGACCTGCCGACAGTCCCTCCTTATCAAAGAAATGCGCGGACCTCAGGGGAGCCAGGCTTGGCATCCGCAGTGGTGATCTTAGCCTATCTCTGGGTTGTGTTTTCCTAATGATAGAAAAAGGGTCATTGCTGCCTTATACTTACTCGAATTTATTCACACCAAGTGTTGCCTCGAAAGGCATAACAAAGTCAACCGAATGAATATTGCACCATTGCAATCAGATGTCTTAATTTAGAGAAAGCATCAACTTTGTCTCTTGTATCTAACAATTTATGCATAGCACGCGAGAACGACAGGAGGGAACTGTCGGTGGTCACATGTCAAGTTCAATTAACAAACGATAAGGAAAGGCCGCTCTGTGGACCCTCCCGGAATGATAAGCTACATAGTAGGCTGGTCTTACAACCTAGACCAGAGATACTATGTCTCTGCCTAGACGACCTGGACATCTGAGACGCAGGATACATGATAGAGGGAGGAGAAATGGGAACCAATGTTGTCGGGGGGGGGGGGGGGGAGGGGGAGAGAGGGAGAGAGAGAGAGAGAGAGAGAGAGAGAGAGAGAGAGAGAGAGAGAGAGAGAGAGAGAGAGAGAGAGAGAGAGAGAGAGTTCATGTAAAGACTTCGGGCTTCACTTCACCCGGTCACACAAGCATACCACAAAAAGTATTCAATCGTTGAGTGTATTCCTCTGCTTGTTGTGCTACACTCGAACACCGTATTTAAATTGATCAGTCTGCTCAACTCCAAACAGTCTGATCAGCAGTTTGATCAAACAAAGACAGATACTGGACAGATGGACGGACACTCAGGCTGAAAAAGTCTGGGATCTCTCTTTATATTCATGACAATTGGCCTTATAGCAACGGAATGTACGTTAAATCACTTACCGACTCCATCAGTCGATACACGAATCAACGAAGTGTGGACTCCAGCAGCTCGTCAAACAGTGTGAAGGCAGTTAGACCACAGGTTCCGACCAGAAAGCATTTACTGGCGAGAGTGTAGCCATAAAAACCGCTGGCGCTGAACTTCCAGGTTTTGGCACTATACAAAAAAGATCGGGTTCGAACCCGCAACCTCTCGAGAAAAGAGGGGGAAAAAACACACAAAAACACAAAAACAGGTCGGGTTCAAACCAGCAACCTCTCGAAAAAAGAGGGGGAAAAAGTTTCTGCGCAGATTCGAACCTGTTCACGTATGACCTAACATTACGATAGTCCAACGCTTTACCATCTGAGCCATTCGGCAACTGACGTTATTACGTGTTTGTAAAGCAATTATAACGTTCTTTTCCGTATACTCCCTCGCTTCGTATTTTGCACTGTAAATTGTAGAAAATTGGATGATAGTTCATGAAATTTGAGTGGTCTTGTGCATTTTAGGATACTCAAGGTCTATTTCTGCCAAGTTTAATATTGATTCACTGCCACTAGGCCACGTGAACAGACTACCAAGTTGTTGCGTTCAGACGGAGTAGCTGTTCAAAGGTTCGGACCGGCCGTGCGGGTGGACAATTTTGACTGTAAAATGGTATTTATTTAAGCAAAGGCGATTTTTTCTTTCTTCTGGGGAGGATCACGAAAACTATTTATGTAATTGGTGAGCGCTCGTACAGCGTGGGAGAAACGCTGCAGGTGACGGGAGTGAAGGAAAAGGCGAAATATTATCGCCATTCCGTCAACTGACATTTGAGGGGGGGTGTTTTCGAGTTTACAACCTAAATAAATCACTTTCTTTTCAAACCTCGATTCTGAAAATTTGATACATTCAATCGGACCTAACTTCCAGTAAGTGTGCAAAATGTCAAGCAAATCCGTCCAGCAGTTTTTGAGATATCAGCCGTTAAGTCGGGACTGACAGACAGATATACAGATAAAATTACGTCACGCTATTGATCACGTCACAAATTTTGCATTTCGCCATTCCGTCAATTGACATATTAGGGAGGTGCTTTCGAGTTTACGACCTTACAAAACCACTTTCTTTTCAAACCTCGATTCTGAAAATTTGATACATTCAATTGGACCTAACTTCCAGTAAGTGTGCAAAATGTCAAGGAAATCCGTCCAGCAGGTTTTGAGATATCAGCCGTTAAATCGGGACAGACAGACAGACACACAGACAGGTAAAGTCTGTAGGACCTCCAGTAAACCTGGAGGGATAAAGTCTGTAGGACCTCCAGTAAACCTGGAGGGACATGAGTAGTATTTATTCATACCCCTGTCTATCACAGTCTGAGAAATCTTCTCACTGTCTGGCAAAAATGAGACACAAATGCTGTCCGGAATACAATGCAATGAGTCAGTCTGCGTTCATGTGGAAGCCATTTTGCCGCCTGCATGTGTTACCACGCGAGCTATAGCAAGAAAGGGGCGTGGCTGTGGAGGGACATTTTGCCATTCCGTCAATTGACATCTGAGAGGGGGGGGTCGAATTTACGACCTAAATAAATCACTTTCTTTTCAAACCTCGATTTTAAACATTTTATACATTCAATCGGACCTAACTTTCAGTAAGTGTGCAAAATGTCAAGCAAATCCGTCCAGCAGTTTTTGAGATATCAGCCGTTAATTCGGGACTGACAGACAGACATACAGATAAAATTACGTCACGTTATTGATAACGTCACACATTTTGCATTTCGCCAATCCGTCAATTGACTATTTAGGGGGGTGTTTTCGAGTTTACGACCTTAAACAACCACTTTTTTTTCAAACCTCGATTCTGAAAATTTGATACATTCAATCGGACCTAACTTCCAGTAAGTGTGCAAAATGTCAAGGAAATCCGTCTAGTAGTTTTTGAGATATCAGCCGTTAAGTCGGGACAGACAGACAGACAGACAGACAGACAGACAGACAGACAGACAGACAGACAGACAGACAGACAGACAGACAGACAGACAGACAGACAGACAGACAGACAGACAGACAGACAGACAGACAGACAGACAGACAGACAGACAGACAGACAGACAGACAGACAGACAGACAGACAGACAGACAGACAGACAGACAGATAAAGTCTGTAGGACCTCCAGTAAACCTGGAGGGATAAATTCATGCTACCAGCCCGGAGCCACAGGAATCCTTTTCGCTGCGTTTATACTAGTTACAAAAATTGCGTATACACGTGTATACACAGTCGCGCGTGCTCACGACATTTTCAACCTTCTAGACGACATTTGGGCTAAAAGTAGTTCTTAAATGATTTCCTGAAAATCTCATATAGTTTTATTAGAACACCAAATTTGTGTTTATCTATCGAGATAAATAATTATAGTGAAATAGAATCGTCTCTTTTTACTCTCGATGATCTTTTGATAATGTTGAGTTTTGATTGGTAAAATCATTGGAATGTGGAGCCGAAGTCACGTGATCAACCTGTTGCTGAGACTATAATTATTCACTATAGACTCAGCCACGCTGAATGTACGACAACTGGTACATGTGGCACCCCACGTTCTAAACAAAATTGTCGATATACAGGTTCAGCCTATTCTACTGTATGGATCAGAGATATGGGGAGTCGATGATTGCGAACATGGACATTACATCATATGAGCGGCTGGCTCGCTCAGCCTGCACGCGCTGTGTCATATAAGAAGTTCGCCGATGGCCTCGTTTTCAACATTGTTCTGATTGCACTTCCGGTTACTCTGCTGTCGAGCGAATTCTCATGGTAAGTAAAACAGATAATTGTTCAAACAGTGATGATTTATTCCATCAGTTGAAACTGTAATTACATTTGCAGGCATCCCAGACACACTTTGCAGTAAAAAAAATGGCATTCATTCCACTTTTGACGGAAAACAAAGCACTTTGTTCAGGCTATCTACTTCGTCTGCTACTACGGACGCCACTGTCGAGCGAATTCCTGGTGTCGCTAAGGTCCGCGCGTTAGCTATAAATAGAAGTGCGCGAAGAATGTACGCTGTTCTGCTCAAGATGAGGTGAAGATTTGTTTTGATTTCAAAGACAAAAGGCGTCTAACACACCCACATCCCACTGAAAAAAAATTATAATGAAAGAAACGTACCTCGTTTGATGCAAGCATCGTCAAAGTGTCGACTGCAGATCTTGGCCATGTCTGGGTTGAATGCTTCATCCACTCGATCAATTTTAGCAATGATGGCTGATCTCCATTTGTCTTTCGCTTCACTGACAACTTTTCTTGGAATTCCAACGAAGGAAAGTCCCATGCATGCCACTGATGATACCTTACAATCAACAACACAACACTTGGCTCCATCTGCAGTACTGTTCGCCCTCCTTGATATTGGTTTAGGAACCACGGCAGCTCTTGTATCACTGTCATTAATGTCACTCATTTCGCAACACACTGTGGTTGACTCTGGAAGTAACTAGGCGTTTCAGAAATGGCTGACAACAAAACTAAACACAGGGTTACAAACTAGACACATTTTCCCACCGACTTATGCGGAGAAAAAATTAAGATGGCTAAAACTAAGACACAAAAATCGTGATTTTCGCCAGGTGTTTACACTAACAAAGGCATCGGCCATTGAAAGCGGAGCAACCGGAAGTGCAATCAGAACAATATTGAAAACAAGGCTATCGGCGAACTTATTTCTCTACACGCCACAGTCAGCAATCCTTTCTTATTGGATCCATGTTGCGAAATAGTAGAAACTGTCCATCTGTTAGCATTAAAGCAATATTGAAATGTAAGTTCTAGAACTCCCAATGCTCTGGTTTACGGGAAAACGGGATGATACCCTTTGTAGGCTAACCCCCCAAATGTAATGGGTTGTTCCTTGTGTAAAACCTTGACCTTGCACCAAATGTCATTAGAATCCGTTTTGAACTGTAAAAGTTATTTTGCCTAGTAACGAACTAATGAACAATCGAACGAACCGAGGGAAAAATGAATCCTTCTTTGTGAAGGTAATGAAGATATTCTCCGTGAACAATCTGTTTTTTTCTTAAATATTCACGAAAAAATGCTATTGTGGTTGAAATATCTCAATTAATAAACTGTCGTACTTCAGCTTCTCATGCAATGTAACCCATAATAATATCGTGAATAACTACACACAGATTTGAATACTGCTACAAACAATGCACTAGCATATTGAGGGTGGGTTGGTGGGCGCTGTCAAGTTAAATTGGATGCATGTGTTTCGTATAGCATAGTCAGTCATCAGATTCTCGCGAGGACTAGGCGCCGAGTCCAGTCCAAGGAGGTAGTCAGGATAACAGGAGAGGTTCATATGGTGGCTGTCTGCATCCTTGTGGATCTGGCAGACCAGAGACAGATCGAGATGACCGATTATAGATGTGGTGCCCCCTTCTCCCCCACCCCCACCCCCACCCCCTCCACCGCCGATGGCTACAATTGGCTGCTTAGGACTGCCCCTGGTTCAGCCGCTGGATAGGTCCATGAGGCTCAGCAACCTCGGGCTCCAGCTCATCTGAGGCGCATCATCAAGCATCTCCAGTCGTATGTCATAATCAGATCAGTAACAAAGAGAAAGAAAAACGTGATAGATAATGAAATACCATGAGTCCATGCAAGATGCTCGGTAAATGTGCCACAGAATGTACATGACTTACAGTATCTCACGTGCATCGCACAAAGCTTGCAGCATACCACGTGACCATGGCCTGTCCGCCACATAGACACAGACATTAATAGACTGGGTGAATGAGACAACTGCGTGAACCCATATATATGCATTTTAGACGGGATGTAGTGCTATAAGTTTTTGACCTTGGTACGTCGTACACATTAAACCAACACTCTCACAGTCGTACAGAAGCCACTGTTTTCGAGTGACATGGACTGAAAAGGGCTATTCTGGAGGAGTTGGCTTAAATGGTTCTGGATGCAGTCGTTCTGCAGTGAAGGGCTGTTAAGCCGTATTCTTACTGGACGATGCTTACACCCACTTCGCCAATGCACGATTTGCCGCAAGTGATTTTGGACTTAACGGCAGGTGTCCTAAGTACGAAATCGACGTCGTTAATCCTGTGCGTCAAAGTATGATATTAGCTTTAGTCGTTGCGCCCGATGCTACGCCCTGATTAGCTGGTCAGATTGGTCTTTCGCACGTAGAAACCCGTTTTTGGATGTATTGTAGTTACATGTAAACAACGAGTGTCTGCCATTTTCCGTTTTGATTCGCAAGCAAAACACTCATTTTTGTCTATATTTCTGACTAACATACAGAGAACTGTAGCCAAAGAACGATAATAATTTCTCAAGGAAATACGTAGAATACATCAATAGTTAATTTTAATTGCTACATTATTCAAATCGAAATATAGTTCGAAGGAACGCATTTAGCCGAGTTTCGGCCATGCATGCTAAAGATACTACAAGGCTTATCATGTTGCTCAATGGCGCGGGCAGTGATGTGAGCAACAGGTCGTTCAAGAGACCTAGCGCTCAATGGCGCGGGCAGTGATGTGAGCAACAGGTCGTTCTAGCGCTCAATGGCGCGGGCAGTGATGTGAGCAACAGGTCGTTCAAGAGACCTAGCGCTCAATGGCGCGGGCAGTGATGTGAGCAATAGGTCGTTCAAGAGACCTAGCGCTCAATGGCGCGGGCAGTGATGTGAGCAACAGGTCGTTCAAGAGACCTAGCGCTCAATGGCGCGGGCAGTGATGTGAGCAACAGGTCGTTCAAGAGACCTAGCGCTCAATGGCGCGGGCAGTGATGTGAGCAACAGGTCGTTCAAGAGACCTAGCGCTCAATGGCGCGGGCAGTGATGTGAGCAACAGGTCGTTCAAGAGACCTAGCGCTCAATGGCGCGGGCAGTGATGTGAGCAACATGTCGTTCAAGAGACCTAGCGCTCAATGGCGCGGGCAGTGATGTGAGCAACAGGTCGTTCAAGAGACCTAGCGCTCAATGGCGCGGGCAGTGATGTGAGCAACAGGTCGTTCAAGAGACCTAGCGCTCAATGGCGCGGGCAGTGATGTGAGTAACAGGTCGTTCAAGAGACCTAGCGCTCAATGGCGCGGGCAGTGATGTGAGCAACAGGTCGTTCAAGAGACCTAGCGCTCAATGGCGCGGGCAGTGATGTGAGCAACAGGTCGTTCAAGAGACCTAGCGCTCAATGGCGCGGGCAGTGATGTGAGCAATAGGTCGTTCAAGAGACCTAGCGCTCAATGGCGCGGGCAGTGATGTGAGCAACAGGTCGTTCAAGAGACCTAGCGCTCAATGGCGCGGGCAGTGATGTGAGCAATAGGTCGTTCTAGCGCTCAATGGCGCGGGCAGTGATGTGAGCAACAGGTCGTTCTAGCGCTCAATGGCGCGGGCAGTGATGTGAGCAACAGGTCGTTCTAGCGCTCAATGGCGCGGGCAGTGATGTGAGCAATAGGTCGTTCAAGAGACCTAGCGCTCAATGGCGCGGGCAGTGATGTGAGCAATAGGTCGTTCAAGAGACCTAGCGCTCAATGGCGCGGGCAGTGATGTGAGCAACAGGTCGTTCTAGCGCTCAATGGCGCGGGCAGTGATGTGAGTAACAGGTCGTTCAAGAGACCTAGCGCTCAATGGCGCGGGCAGTGATGTGAGCAACAGGTCGTTCTAGCGCTCAATGGCGCGGGCAGTGATGTGAGCAACAGGTCGTTCAAGAGACCTAGCGCTCAATGGCGCGGGCAGTGATGTGAGCAACAGGTCGTTCAAGAGACCTAGCGCTCAATGGCGCGGGCAGTGATGTGAGCAACAGGTCGTTCAAGAGACCTAGCGCGCGATGGCGCGGGCAGTGATGTGAGTCGTTCAAGAGACCTAGCGCTCAATGGCGCGGGCAGTGATGTGAGCAACAGGTCGTTCTAGCGCTCAATGGCGCGGGCAGTGATGTGAGCAACAGGTCGTTCAAGAGACCTAGCGCTCAATAGCGCTGGCATGTGATGTGAGCAACAGGTCGTTCTAGCGCTCAATGGCGCGGGCAGTGATGTGAGCAATAGGTCGTTCAAGAGACCTAGCGCTCAATGGCGCGGGTAGTGATGTGAGCATAGTCGTTCAAGAGACCTGGCGCTCGATAGCGCTAGCATGTAGGTCGTTCAAGAGACCTAGCGCTCAATGGCGCGTGCAGTGATGTGAGAACAGGTCGTTCAAGAGACCAAGCGCTCAATGGCGCGGGCAGTGATGCGAGCATAGGTCGTTCAAGAGACCTAGCGCTCGATAGCGCTAGCATGTAGGTCGTTCAAGAGACCTAGCGCTCGATAGCGCTAGCATGTAGGTCGTTCAAGAGACCTAGCGCTCGATAGCGCTAGCATGTAGGTCGTTCAAGAGACCTAGCGCTCGATAGCGCTAGCATGTAGGTCGTTCAAGAGACCTAGCGCTCGATAGCGCTAGCATGTAGGTCGTTCAAGAGACCTAGCGCTCGATAGCGCTAGCATGTAGGTCGTTCAAGAGACCTAGCGCTCGATAGCGCTAGCATGTAGGTCGTTCAAGAGACCTAGCGCTCGATAGCGCTAGCATGTAGGTCGTTCAAGAGACCTAGCGCTCGATAGCGCTAGCATGTAGGTCGTTCAAGAGACCTAGCGCTCGATAGCGCTAGCATGTAGGTCGTTCAAGAGACCTAGCGCTCGATAGCGCTAGCATGTAGGTCGTTCAAGAGACCTAGCGCTCGATAGCGCTAGCATGTAGGTCGTTCAAGAGACCTAGCGCTCGATAGCGCTAGCATGTAGGTCGTTCAAGAGACCTAGCGCTCGATAGCGCTAGCATGTAGGTCGTTCAAGAGACCTAGCGCTCGAACGCTAGCATGTACGTCGTTCAAGAGACCTAGCGCTCGATAGCGCTAGCATGTAGGTCGTTCAAGAGACCTACCGCTCGATAGCGCTAGCATGTAGGTCGTTCAAGAGACCTACCGCTCGAACGCTAGCATGTAGGTCGTTCAAGAGACCTAGCGCTCGATAGCGCTAGCATGTAGGTCGTTCAAGAGACCTAGCGCTCGATAGCGCTAGCATGTAGGTCGTTCAAGAGACCTAGCGCTCGATAGCGCTAGCATGTAGGTCGTTCAAGAGACCTAGCGCTCGATAGCGCTAGCATGTAGGTCGTTCAAGAGACCTAGCGCTCGACAGCGCTAGCATGTAGGTCGTTCAAGAGACCTAGCGCTCGCTCGAACGCTCGGCGAGCCCAAATGCACCCTTGAACGACGCTACATGAGCGAATGCTAACCAAGGTGGCTTCCGCAATGCATTGTTAACGTTGTGGAGTGCTCTTCTCATCCAACTGGGCAAACCAGCAGGTGCAGACTGGTCGTTCCTTGAGGAAGCTGATAAGATATATTATGCTGCCGCTGTGCAACGATTGATTCGACACCGCTCAAATCGAAAATCATGTCAAAACGACAGGGCTGACTTGCAGTGTAAGCAAGAATTTATCGACGCTTAAATCAAGGGAGGTTACACAACAAACTAAGGGCTAATGCAAGATATAGAGTTGCCTCCCTCCAAATGTTTTAGAAATCTTTCGTGGAAATGTTTGCACACATCTTGCTAGGTAATTAGTTCAAACCAGTTATTCTTTCGAAAGAGAAAATAACATCAGCCGGCTGGGTGTTAATCACGGGTCGGAATGTGTGCCACTGTGCAAATGGGTGATGGTTAGTTTCTTCCATTCCCCAAAAGCAGCCATTTTGGACCTACACACGTAGCCTCTCCGCGGCGGGCTATCTAGCGCTCGATAGCGCTAGCCTATACAAGACGTTCATGAGTCGAGCGCTACCTAGCGCTAGGTTTCTTGAACGACCTACATGCTAGCGCTAACAAGCGCTAGGGCGCGTTTGTTAGACGTAAATCTCCCTCGATGGCTAGTCAAGAGAGAGCGAGACGCTCCTACAGCTAATAAAAACGGCAAATCATCAACTGGTAAAGCGGAAGTCCAAGAGAATATGGCTGCGTTCTGGCGCCAGAGTCGGTGAAGAAGTTGCCGATAGACGAAATAACCTACGATACAGATATCACAGCAGTTTTTCACTTGATAGAACACACCGTGGTGTCATATCGAATGGCACGGGAACTTCTTAAGAGAAAAAAGAGCAGCCCGGTTCCATTGTAGACAATTTTGTCGGAAATTTTGGGCCATGATGCACTCCAGGGACATGATTCATAGTGGACTTGCACAGTGTATTGACGTTCCTTCATGTATGCAACGACAATAAAATTTTCAACAGCGTTTGTCCAGAAATAACCTTTACACATACTCCTCAAAATGTACAAATACGTATTCGAATAGCAAAATAATATACTTCCGTGTACGTACACTTTTCCATTCTCGGACAGTGAACAGCGACCCATTTGGTATGGTCTCCGCCATTTTGGGTCATCCGGCTAGACGCGGATGAGTACCTCCGAAGCTTTCTCGGCAACGCTCCCGTCTCCTTGTGAACGAGACGCTGTGGGAAACGCACTCGCCTCGCGTTTCTTGCAAGGTCCTTGCGAGATAGTAGAGTAAGCAACGCGCCTCCGTTTCGTGAGAAGATTCGACGAATGGCTATATTAATTAGGGTAGAGATAGCTTTGTAATCAAAACCCACACAAGAACTGAACAAGCAGCAGAAGGCCACTCAAGACGCAAGAGAGGAACTCCCTGGGGCACGGGAATCCATGCAAGGCTGAACTCCTTATCTCCACAGACTCGCTCTGGGTGATGAGTAACACAGGTGCTGGGTCACCAGAGAGAATTTCTCACAACATACGCTCTTTCTAGCAGAAGTATTTAACTGACAAATGTGTGTGTGTGTGTGTGTGTGTGTGTGTGTGTGTGTGTGTGTGTGTGTGTTTGTGTGTGTGTTTGTGTGTGTGTGTGTGTGTGTGTAAAGTGTGCGTGTAATGTGTGTGTGTGTGTGTGTGTGTGTGTGTGCGGAGTTTTAAGGCCTAGCTATCAGCCTTTGTTGGCCATGTATTATATGGCCATTGAGCACGAAAACCACTAGAATTGCTTAGAGTAAGTGCAAGTCTTTGTCATTATGTGGTGTGTCTGGGGCTGATACAGCTTGGCGGAGCCCATCCCTCTCCAAGCCCGACCATGCACAGCCGAGGTTATCCCATCTATTGTGACTGATGAAGGGTCCAAACCAGAGATACTGTCCAGGATAGCACAAACAACAGCAGCATTGGCAAAGTTGAAGCCAATATGGCGTGACAGAAATATCACTCTCGCGTCGAAGATCAGGCTCATGCGCACGCTGGCCATCTACGTATTCTTGCATGCGTGCGAGTCCTGGACACTCACATCTGAACTACAGAGACGGATACAAGCCCTGGAAATGAGATGCTACCGCAAGATTCTGAACATCTCTTATAAAGACCATGTCACGAATGAGGAAGTCAGCAACAGGATCAGGAGAGCATTTGAACAGTACGAAGACCTGCTCTCAAGCGTGAAAAGCAGAAAGCTGAAGTGGTACTGTCACGTGTCAAGAGGCAGTGGGCTGGCCAAGATCATCCTGCAAGGTACCGTACCAGGTGGGAGAAGGAGAGGCAGGCAGAGAAAGAGGTGGGAAGACAACATCAAAGAGTGGACAGGCTTGACCTTAGCTGACTCACAGCGAGCCACAGAGGATAGAGATCGATGGAGGAAGATTGTCCGAAAGTCATCAGTGGTGCCTCAACAACCCATCTCAGGGTTAAGAGACTGAACTAAACTGAAGCGCAAGTCAAGTCATGATCGATGTCCCTTGTTATTCGCTTCTTACGAATCGCGTAGAGAGACGCGGTGGGTCTATTCTGACCCCCAACCCACAGGGGGCAGGGGGGTAGATAACAGCTAGTGTATTGAGGCTCAACAGCGCACCACTTGGCATCGCCTACCATCCAAGCCTTGCGTTGACCACTCCACTACACTCCTCCTCCTCCTCCTCCTCCTGTACAACTGCGGATGTACAAGATATGAAATGTTGATACATTTTGACACCGCTCGCCTTTGGAAACACCTCGCCCAAAATAAATGCACTCTGATGTACGAAACTGCACATTCACGAGCACCTAAAGATCTATTCCTTGTCCCCAAACGAGCCGCCTAACATCTCGTCACACCTTCATTCTTCCACAACATAGAGTATAGACATTTCCAAAGGCATTCGGTGTTTGATGTGTAACTCACTCCCACTACAGCTCAGGAACAATACTTCCTTCAAGTTCTTTCAATCTTCCATACGTAATTATCTCTTCATATAATCATAATCTCACAACTGTACCCTGGGTACAATGTCGCAGGTACGTATGACATGGGGTTACTATCATCGCAAGACTCATTAACATGAAACATTTATTTTAATAAACCCCGATTCTTCCCGTCCCAGGGATAGAACAACGGCACTGCGCCTCGCACATCGTCCAACCAGAGACACTATAGTATCTCTGGTCCAACCCCAAAGCATGCTCGCCCATCTCCGCCTGTCAAAGACATGGTTTCAACAAGCAAGAGGGGAGAGCACTGGGAGGTGGGCTGCCAGAAACTGGTATACATTGTAGATAAGTTGGGTGGAAAGGGAAGTTCCTGTTAATACTTTTTTGTTTTTAGCTTTGGCACGTCGTAGACGTTGAACCAAAGCTAACGCAGTCATACAGAGGGGTAGGTGCATCGTAGATGTTCACCAAGCATCATTCACGCACACATAATTATACACGCTTGTTGGGGGGTGGGGGGTGTCTTTGGGAATCAATTTCGCTGATAGATTCAAGACTCGGAACCGAATATGCCTACAAGAACTTGCCAGCAAGCTGCGGAGAAAAGTCTCAAAAGAGACCAACGGAAATATAACGCTGCCATTTCTTCGTCCAAGCCTTCTGCTTTGTCTGCCATCCCTCTTACCACCATTCCCGCCCCACTTCCCTCCATTTAGGATCGCTGCAGTTCGTGTGACTGACCCAGGGCACACATGCACTACAGTATTTTAACAAGAAGGGCAAAGCCCATATGACTCACATGCTTGACCTTGACCTTTACATGAACTTGACCTTTACAAGACCTTGACCTTCAGGTGACCTTCAAGGCCAAGGTCAAACAACTAAACCTACCAATGACATCATACACGAAGAACTGCTTTACACATTTTTCCTACCAAAATACATGTGACCTTGCTTCAACGTCAAGGTCATCCAAGGTCATGCAACACAAAGCTGTTAATTCAAGACATAGGAAGCACAATATGGTGCTTATTGACACTTTCTACCATGAGATATGGTCACTTTTAGTGGTTCACTACCCGATTTTGGTCACATTTCATCAGGGTCAAAGTGACCATGACCTTGATGATATGTGAATAAATGTGTCTCATGATGAAAGTATAACATGTGTACTACAATGTTATGAAGTTTGGAAGAGTTATCTTCCATAGTTCAGGGTCAAGGTCACTTCAAAATATGTATACAATCCAACTTTAAAGAGCTCCTGTGACCTTGACCTTGAAGCAAGGTCAAGTCACTATGTATATTTTTTGACGCCTTGTCATCCTACACCATCATGCCAAATTGGGTGTTGATAGACTTAATAGTCTCCGAGAAAAATCCAACGTTAACGTTTTTTTACGGATGACAGGACGCCTGGACGCCCGGACGCCCGGACGCCCGGACGCCCTGACCGGACGCCCGGACGCCTGGACGGACGACACGGGTGACCTAGAAGGAAAGTATAACATGTGTACTACAATGTTATGAAGTTTGGAAGAGTTATCTTCCATAGTTCAGGGTCAAAGTCACTTTAAAATATGTATACAATCCAACTTTAAAGAGCTCCTGTGACCTTGACCTTGAAGCAAGGTCAATCAAACTGGTATCAAAAGATAGGGATTACTTTGCCCTATACACCATATATATAGGTCAGTTATCCAATCTCAAAAACTTCAGAGAAAATTGGGAAAATGTGAAAAATGGCTGTTTTTTTACATTTACGGCCCCTGTGACCTTGACCTTGAAGCAAGGTCAAGTCACTATTTATGTTTTTGTGCGCCTTGTCATCCTACACCATCATGCCAAATTGGGTGTTGATAGACTTCATTCTGAACACAGCCACGCTGAATGGATAGACTTATATTCTCCGAGAAAAATCCAACGTTAAACTTAAAGTTTTTAACGGACGACACCACGCCCGGACAGACGAAACGGGTGAATACATCTAGACTCACTTTTGCTTCGCATGTGACTCAAAAACGCATTTTAAAGACTTTTCTGTCCCCGCGTGGTATTCACACGAGTGGAAATTCCAGTCAAAAGATTGCACTCGAACCCTACCGGCTTCGGGATAAAGGGAAGTAACTCGCATTTTCTCGCTGCAGTTGTGAATGGAGCTGAGGATTTGATCGAGCTTACATGCTCCTCCATTTCTTCGACCACAGAGAGCTTTCGGCTTCATTTGTGCAGATTACTCTAGCAAAGTACTATCGAAGTTTGGACGGCATTTTCTGGCACATGTTGCTCATCATCAGGTGAGTATTCCAACCAGCCGGAATGTTTAGAGTAAGAGTTTTGCAAGTCGTACCCGTCAAGTGTTTCATCTTACTAGTTTGTTTTGGTTTTGATCATATTTCTGTGCATTGTGCGTTTAGGGTCGCCGTGCTCCGACGGATTGATCACAGGACATTCTAACGTGATTTGCGTTGGTTTTGTAAAATAGATGATTAGGGATAGGCCCGTGTTGATATTTTGCATGATGCTGAGTGGTCAAGGGAAATGCTCGATCGACGTGCGACCATGCCACATGCCATCAGCCATGGTCAGCTGATTTTTTCCCGAAATTAAGCATCTTCGGAATAACTTCAGAAGAAACGGTTCAGAGATTTGACAACTTCAGTGGATTAATCTGATGTTTCTGCAATTTGAACACGGAGTGCATGCAGTCTTGTGCTCGTGTGACACCTCATAAATTAGCATAAACAATGCGACCCGCTTGCAGTCATGTAGTATCAAATGTAGTGAAACCCATTTTAATTCTTAACGAAATTGGCATTTTAATCGCGAAAAAGCGGGTGTTAGTGTTTACCTGTAATGTTCGTTTGTTATTGAGCGTCCTACTCCTAGTATATTTTCTTTATTTAAAAAATATGAATAGGACTATTGGAGTCCATTTGCATCTTTCAATTCTATTCTCTCTCCCCACCCCCCACCCCCCTCTCTCCCTCTCTTGCTCCTCTCTCCTCCCTCCCTCCCTCCCTCCCCACTCCCGCCCCCCCCCCCCCCCCACTCCCGCCTCCCCCCCCCCTCCCCCGCCTCCCCCCCTCGCTTCCCCTCCCCCCCCCCTCTCTCTCTCTCTCTCTCTCTCTCTCTCTCTCTCTCTCTCTCTCTCTCTCTCTCTCTCTCTCTCTCTCTCTCTCTCTCTCTCTCTCCACAAGAGTCTTTATCCCTTCTTCCTCAGATTTTTATCATGTGCACTAGATGTATATCTCACCATTCATTTCAGATTACCATCTGGAGGATGTTATGTCCTTGAGCATCTCTCAGCTCATCAACTTCACTGAAGGCTAGGAAAAGCATACATCATCAAAATGTGTTCCAGAGTTCTCCCATTCAACTCATCAAAACTCATTCACCACTGCTTCCTGTGCAAGGAACCCTACAGTGATGTAGCAGAACTGCACAAGCACAGACTTAGCCATATTGGTGAGACAGCCAGCGACAGTCTTGTGCTGGAGCACCAGAAACTCTGTATTGCCGCTGTGACAAAAGCACTGAGTAACCTTGAGCAGAGCTGTGCCAAGGCTGGGGATAGGAATGGAGCAGCCTTGCATTGCTACAGGGCTGGAATGTACATTGGCGAGACCACAGTGCAACCCTACCACCCCTTCTACAATCTACTGAGCAACCATGACATGCCTGGAACCAGGGCAGATATCCTCAAGGCTACTTCAGTTGTCAGACGATGGAGGGAGATGATGGACACTTTCAAATCCGAGAGAAAGCAAAGTTTGAAGCAGAAGCTAGGGAAGATGAAGAGGAAGAGGAAGAAGGTTTTCCTGTGTAGGACTTGCAAGAGGCCATTCAGTCATGCCACAGCTCTGCATTTGCATGCTGTCAATGTGCATTGCCAAAAACTGTTTCCCAGCAACGGGGAAAAGACTCTGACCAGAGGGTGCATCAAGCATGCACTGAACAACGTCCCTTGTCGAGGCTGCAAGAAGATCCACAACCCATCCCACTCCAAAACTGCCAGTAAGAAGAAGACGAAGACCTCTGAGGCAACTCAGGACATGAACGTGTCCTGCAAGATCTGCCACCGGACCTTTGCCAAGCAGACGGGACTCAACGGACACATGAAGGTCCACTCTTCCAAGAGCAACCCTTTCTGCAGCATGTGCCACAAAGGTTTCCCCCACAACAACAAGAGGTGCAAGCATGTCATCAAGTCCTACACCTGCAACCTATGCCAGGAGATCTTTGTGGAACGCAATGCCTACCGCCGACACATGCGTTACCACAGCAACAACCGACCCTGGGAGTGTAATTTCTGCACCAAGCGCTTCAGCCAGTCTGCCCACCTGCGCACTCACATCCGATGGCACCGTGGAGAAAAACCCTTCAAGTGCCCATACTGTGACCGCCGCTTCAGTCAGTCGGGCCACCTGAACGAGCACAAGCGACTACACACGGGAGAACGTCCCTTTGTGTGCGATGTGTGTGGTAACAAGTATCACCTGTCCTCCTCGCTTCGCTCTCACAGACGCGTGCACACTGGGGAGAGGCCCTACCAGTGTTCCGTCTGCTTCCACACCTTCAGCCAGTCCTCCTCACTCAAGGTGAGTAAAAGCAGGGGGTTTCAACAGTTTGCTTAGTTCACTAGCCTGTCAGGCGAGTTGCACACATACAATTTACTAGCCCAAAATATTTTCTATACTAGTATTAGCCCATCTGAATCATAGTGCCATTTATCTTGAAACAAACGATTTCATTTATTGTGTTTACATTGTCTCTTCTTTTTGACTCACATGCGAAGCAAAAGTGAGTCTATGTACTCACCCGTTTCGTCCGTCCGGGCGTCCAGGCGTCCGAAAACTTTAACGTTGGATTTTTCTCGGAGACTATTAAGTCTATCAATACCAAATGTGGCATGATGGTGTATGATGACAAGGCCTCAAAAAACATACACAGTGACTTGTCCTTGCTTCAAGGTCAAGGTCGCAAGGGCCATAAATGTTGTCTAAAAAACAGTCATTTTTCACATTTTCTAAATTTTCTCTGAAGTTTTTGAGATTGGATACCTGACCTATATATGGTATATAGGGCAAAGTAAGCCCTATCTTTTGATACCAGTTTGGTTGACCTTGCTTCAAGGTCAAGGTCACAGGAGCTCTTCAAAGTTGGATTGTATACATATTTTGAAGTGACCTTGACCCTGAACTATGGAAGATAACTGTTTCAAACTTAATAATTATGTGGGGCACATGTTATACTTTCATCATGAGACACATTTGGTCACATATCATCAAGGTCAAGGTCACTTTGACCCTTATGAAATGTGACCAAAATGGGGTAGTGAACCACTAAAAGTGACCATATCTCATGGTAGAAAGAGCCAATAAGCACCATTATGCTTCCTATGTCTTGAATTAACAGCTTTGTGTTGCATGACCTTGACCTTGGGTCAAGGTCACATGTATTTTGGTAGGAAAAATGTGTAAAGCATTTCTTAGTGTATGATGTCATTGCTAGGTTTAGTTGTTTGACCTTGACCTTGAAGGTCACATGAAGGTCAAGGTCATATAAAGGTCAAGGTCAAGCATGTGAGTCGTATGGGCTTTGCCATTCTTGTTTCTTTTTCTTTGTCACTTTTTTTCTGATGGTGGTTTACTGGCAGCAAAGGTACTGCATATCCTTGGATTTCCTTATCACAAATTTATGCATCCATCAAAGATCAAAGTCATTCTCCCTGCATACCAATTGTGTGCATGATGGGAAGTTTCATGGCGTGCTATCACATAAAAAGAAAGATGGCAGCCATTGCAGCCGATGATAAGACTTGTTATCAAGTAACAGAAACGAGTTGATAAGTATGGCAGTTGGAAACAGCATTAAAGTGCTCTTCTTATATATATATGTATATTTACACGTCTGTCTGGTGAGCAGCTTTGCAGTCTTATCTAGCCCGAGGAAATTTTTACTTGCTGGAGGCGAGTGTGTGAGTGGATTTGTACACACTTGGTAAGGAACATGAACTTTGCTTCAGCACTCATTTGATATGAACCTACGTGAACTTGGGCTTGTTGAACAATAATTTTCACAGTCATATTTAAACATGTGCATGATATATATATGCATTTGAGTGCATTTATGCATGCATGCATACATAATTCTTGATCAATCATATCTCAAACCCACACAATATTAGGGAAAAAAAGTACTGAGATTCCATGAAGGAATACCATTCAGTCAGTAAGTAAAATTTAATGTATTGAGATGAGTTCTATCTTTGCAGTGAAGGGAAGAAAAGGTTTGCATGACAACAACAACAACAACTACTACAAAGTTTGAAAGACTTTAAGATCAGAATGGTATGCACCCAGATGGACGCTTTCTTCAGTTTGTCAGGCATGATGTAATAATGTGATCAAACATAACAAATAATGATCACAAAGATCACTGGGAGGTGTTGGAAACACTGGTTTAGTGTAGAAACAAATGTTTTGGGAGAAACTGAAGAAGGGCTACGCCTGAAACGTTTGTTTCTATACTGAACCAGTGTTTCCAACACCTCCCTGTGATCTTTGTGATCATTATTTGTTTCATCTTCTGGAATCCAGCGGTCTACCTTTTACCTATGATCAAGCAAAACTTGAAGCTGAATACAGAAGCTTTCAAATGTTTTAAAACAAATTTATTTTAAAATTCTGTCTCTATCACCGATGGGTGATGCAGCAAATTAGGAGCTCTCGACTAAGCTGCCTCAGCCACCATGCCCAGAGTGGAAAGTCTTTCCCAAATGTTGTCCAGGAACTCAAACACAGTCTTGAATACATGTACACCATTTCAAAGTGTCTGATGTCTGACTACAGGTGCACATGCTAGGCCACCATGCCCAGAGTGGAAAGTCTTTCCCAAATGTTGTCCAGGAACTCAAACACAGTCTTGAATACATGTACACCATTTCAAAGTGTCTGATGTCTGACTACAGGTGCACATGCTAGGCCACCATGCCCAGAGTGGAAAGTCTTTCCCAAATGTTGTCCAGGAACTCAAACAGTCTTGAATGTACACCATTTCAAAGTGTCTGATGTCTGACTACAGGTGCACATGCTAGGCCTACATGCCCAGAGTGGAAAGTCTTTCCCAAATGTTGTCCAGGAACTCAAACACAGTCTTGAATACATGTACACCATTTCAAAGTGTCTGATGTCTGACTACAGGTGCACATGCTAGGCCTACATGCCCAGAGTGGAAAGTCTTTCCCAAATGTTGTCCAGGAACTCAAACACAGTCTTGAATGTACACCATTTCAAAGTGTCTGATGTCTGACTACAGGTGCACATGCTAGGCCTACATGCCCAGACTTGAAAGTCTTTCCCAAATGTTGTCCAGGAACTCAAACACAGTCTTGAATACATGTACACCATTTCAAAGTGTCTGATGTCTGACTACAGGTGCACATGCTAGGCCACCATGCCCAGAGTGGAAAGTCTTTCCCAAATGTTGTCCAGGAACTCAAACACAGTCTTGAATGTACACCATTTCAAAGTGTCTGATGTCTGACTACAGGTGCACATGCTAGGCCACCATGCCCAGAGTGGAAAGTCTTTCCCAAATGTTGTCCAGGAACTCAAACACAGTCTTGAATGTACACCATTTCAAAGTGTCTGATGTCTGACTACAGGTGCACATGCTAGGCCACCATGCCCAGAGTGGAAAGTCTTTCCCAAATGTTGTCCAGGAACTCAAACACAGTCTTGAATGTACACCATTTCAAAGTGTCTGATGTCTGACTACAGGTGCACATGCTAGGCCACCATGCCCAGAGTGGAAAGTCTTTCCCAAATGTTGTCCAGGAACTCAAACACAGTCTTGAATGTACACCATTTCAAAGTGTCTGATGTCTGACTACAGGTGCACATGCTAGGCCACCATGCCCAGAGTGGAAAGTCTTTCCCAAATGTTGTCCAGGAACTCAAACACAGTCTTGAATACATGTACACCATTTCAAAGTGTCTGATGTCTGACTACAGGTGCACATGCTAGGCCACCATGCCCAGACTTGAAAGTCTTTCCCAAATGTTGTCCAGGAACTCAAACACAGTCTTGAATGTACACCATTTCAAAGTGTCTGATGTCTGACTACAGGTGCACATGCTAGGCCACCATGCCCAGAGTGGAAAGTCTTTCCCAAATGTTGTCCAGGAACTCAAACACAGTCTTGAATGTACACCATTTCAAAGTGTCTGATGTCTGACTACAGGTGCACATGCTAGGCCACCATGCCCAGACTTGAAAGTCTTTCCCAAATGTTGTCCAGGAACTCAAACACAGTCTTGAATGTACACCATTTCAAAGTGTCTGATGTCTGACTACAGGTGCACATGCTAGGCCACCATGCCCAGAGTGGAAAGTCTTTCCCAAATGTTGTCCAGGAACTCAAACACAGTCTTGAATACATGTACACCATTTCAAAGTGTCTGATGTCTGACTACAGGTGCACATGCTAGGCCACCATGCCCAGACTTGAAAGTCTTTCCCAAATGTTGTCCAGGAACTCAAACACAGTCTTGAATGTACACCATTTCAAAGTGTCTGATGTCTGACTACAGGTGCACATGCTAGGCCACCATGCCCAGAGTGGAAAGTCTTTCCCAAATGTTGTCCAGGAACTCAAACACAGTCTTGAATGTACACCATTTCAAAGTGTCTGATGTCTGACTACAGGTGCACATGCTAGGCCACCATGCCCAGACTTGAAAGTCTTTCCCAAATGTTGTCCAGGAACTCAAACACAGTCTTGAATGTACACCATTTCAAAGTGTCTGATGTCTGACTACAGGTGCACATGCTAGGCCACCATGCCCAGAGTGGAAAGTCTTTCCCAAATGTTGTCCAGGAACTCAAACACAGTCTTGAATCTGTACACCATTTCAAAGTGTCTGATGTCTGACTACAGGTGCACATGCTAGGCCACCATGCCCAGACTTGAAAGTCTTTCCCAAATGTTGTCCAGGAACTCAAACACAGTCTTGAATGTACACCATTTCAAAGTGTCTGATGTCTGACTACAGGTGCACATGCTAGGCCACCATGCCCAGAGTGGAAAGTCTTTCCCAAATGTTGTCCAGGAACTCAAACACAGTCTTGAATGTACACCATTTCAAAGTGTCTGATGTCTGACTACAGGTGCACATGCTAGGCCACCATGCCCAGACTTGAAAGTCTTTCCCAAATGTTGTCCAGGAACTCAAACACAGTCTTGAATGTACACCATTTCAAAGTGTCTGATGTCTGACTACAGGTGCACATGCTAGGCCACCATGCCCAGAGTGGAAAGTCTTTCCCAAATGTTGTCCAGGAACTCAAACACAGTCTTGAATGTACACCATTTCAAAGTGTCTGATGTCTGACTACAGGTGCACATGCTAGGCCACCATGCCCAGACTTGAAAGTCTTTCCCAAATGTTGTCCAGGAACTCAAACACAGTCTTGAATGTACACCATTTCAAAGTGTCTGATGTCTGACTACAGGTGCACATGCTAGGCCACCATGCCCAGAGTGGAAAGTCTTTCCCAAATGTTGTCCAGGAACTCAAACACAGTCTTGAATGTACACCATTTCAAAGTGTCTGATGTCTGACTACAGGTGCACATGCTAGGCCACCATGCCCAGACTTGAAAGTCTTTCCCAAATGTTGTCCAGGAACTCAAACACAGTCTTGAATGTACACCATTTCAAAGTGTCTGATGTCTGACTACAGGTGCACATGCTAGGCCACCATGCCCAGAGTGGAAAGTCTTTCCCAAATGTTGTCCAGGAACTCAAACACAGTCTTGAATGTACACCATTTCAAAGTGTCTGATGTCTGACTACAGGTGCACATGCTAGGCCACCATGCCCAGACTTGAAAGTCTTTCCCAAATGTTGTCCAGGAACTCAAACACAGTCTTGAATGTACACCATTTCAAAGTGTCTGATGTCTGACTACAGGTGCACATGCTAGGCCACCATGCCCAGAGTGGAAAGTCTTTCCCAAATGTTGTCCAGGAACTCAAACACAGTCTTGAATGTACACCATTTCAAAGTGTCTGATGTCTGACTACAGGTGCACATGCTAGGCCACCATGCCCAGACTTGAAAGTCTTTCCCAAATGTTGTCCAGGAACTCAAACACAGTCTTGAATGTACACCATTTCAAAGTGTCTGATGTCTGACTACAGGTGCACATGCTAGGCCACCATGCCCAGAGTGGAAAGTCTTTCCCAAATGTTGTCCAGGAACTCAAACACAGTCTTGAATGTACACCATTTCAAAGTGTCTGATGTCTGACTACAGGTGCACATGCTAGGCCACCATGCCCAGACTTGAAAGTCTTTCCCAAATGTTGTCCAGGAACTCAAACACAGTCTTGAATGTACACCATTTCAAAGTGTCTGATGTCTGACTACAGGTGCACATGCTAGGCCACCATGCCCAGAGTGGAAAGTCTTTCCCAAATGTTGTCCAGGAACTCAAACACAGTCTTGAATGTACACCATTTCAAAGTGTCTGATGTCTGACTACAGGTGCACATGCTAGGCCACCATGCCCAGACTTGAAAGTCTTTCCCAAATGTTGTCCAGGAACTCAAACACAGTCTTGAATGTACACCATTTCAAAGTGTCTGATGTCTGACTACAGGTGCACATGCTAGGCCACCATGCCCAGAGTGGAAAGTCTTTCCCAAATGTTGTCCAGGAACTCAAACACAGTCTTGAATGTACACCATTTCAAAGTGTCTGATGTCTGACTACAGGTGCACATGCTAGGCCACCATGCCCAGACTTGAAAGTCTTTCCCAAATGTTGTCCAGGAACTCAAACACAGTCTTGAATGTACACCATTTCAAAGTGTCTGATGTCTGACTACAGGTGCACATGCTAGGCCACCATGCCCAGAGTGGAAAGTCTTTCCCAAATGTTGTCCAGGAACTCAAACACAGTCTTGAATGTACACCATTTCAAAGTGTCTGATGTCTGACTACAGGTGCACATGCTAGGCCACCATGCCCAGACTTGAAAGTCTTTCCCAAATGTTGTCCAGGAACTCAAACACAGTCTTGAATGTACACCATTTCAAAGTGTCTGATGTCTGACTACAGGTGCACATGCTAGGCCACCATGCCCAGAGTGGAAAGTCTTTCCCAAATGTTGTCCAGGAACTCAAACACAGTCTTGAATGTACACCATTTCAAAGTGTCTGATGTCTGACTACAGGTGCACATGCTAGGCCACCATGCCCAGACTTGAAAGTCTTTCCCAAATGTTGTCCAGGAACTCAAACACAGTCTTGAATGTACACCATTTCAAAGTGTCTGATGTCTGACTACAGGTGCACATGCTAGGCCACCATGCCCAGAGTGGAAAGTCTTTCCCAAATGTTGTCCAGGAACTCAAACACAGTCTTGAATGTACACCATTTCAAAGTGTCTGATGTCTGACTACAGGTGCACATGCTAGGCCACCATGCCCAGACTTGAAAGTCTTTCCCAAATGTTGTCCAGGAACTCAAACACAGTCTTGAATGTACACCATTTCAAAGTGTCTGATGTCTGACTACAGGTGCACATGCTAGGCCACCATGCCCAGAGTGGAAAGTCTTTCCCAAATGTTGTCCAGGAACTCAAACACAGTCTTGAATGTACACCATTTCAAAGTGTCTGATGTCTGACTACAGGTGCACATGCTAGGCCACCATGCCCAGACTTGAAAGTCTTTCCCAAATGTTGTCCAGGAACTCAAACACAGTCTTGAATGTACACCATTTCAAAGTGTCTGATGTCTGACTACAGGTGCACATGCTAGGCCACCATGCCCAGAGTGGAAAGTCTTTCCCAAATGTTGTCCAGGAACTCAAACACAGTCTTGAATGTACACCATTTCAAAGTGTCTGATGTCTGACTACAGGTGCACATGCTAGGCCACCATGCCCAGACTTGAAAGTCTTTCCCAAATGTTGTCCAGGAACTCAAACACAGTCTTGAATGTACACCATTTCAAAGTGTCTGATGTCTGACTACAGGTGCACATGCTAGGCCACCATGCCCAGAGTGGAAAGTCTTTCCCAAATGTTGTCCAGGAACTCAAACACAGTCTTGAATGTACACCATTTCAAAGTGTCTGATGTCTGACTACAGGTGCACATGCTAGGCCACCATGCCCAGAGTGGAAAGTCTTTCCCAAATGTTGTCCAGGAACTCAAACACAGTCTTGAATACATGTACACCATTTCAAAGTGTCTGATGTCTGACTACAGGTGCACATGCTAGGCCACCATGCCCAGAGTGGAAAGTCTTTCCCAAATGTTGTCCAGGAACTCAAACACAGTCTTGAATGTACACCATTTCAAAGTGTCTGATGTCTGACTACAGGTGCACATGCTAGGCCACCATGCCCAGAGTGGAAAGTCTTTCCCAAATGTTGTCCAGGAACTCAAACACAGTCTTGAATACATGTACACCATTTCAAAGTGTCTGATGTCTGACTACAGGTGCACATGCTAGGCCACCATGCCCAGAGTGGAAAGTCTTTCCCAAATGTTGTCCAGGAACTCAAACACAGTCTTGAATGTACACCATTTCAAAGTGTCTGATGTCTGACTACAGGTGCACATGCTAGGCCACCATGCCCAGACTTGAAAGTCTTTCCCAAATGTTGTCCAGGAACTCAAACACAGTCTTGAATACATGTACACCATTTCAAAGTGTCTGATGTCTGACTACAGGTGCACATGCTAGGCCACCATGCCCAGAGTGGAAAGTCTTTCCCAAATGTTGTCCAGGAACTCAAACACAGTCTTGAATGTACACCATTTCAAAGTGTCTGATGTCTGACTACAGGTGCACATGCTAGGCCACCATGCCCAGACTTGAAAGTCTTTCCCAAATGTTGTCCAGGAACTCAAACACAGTCTTGAATGTACACCATTTCAAAGTGTCTGATGTCTGACTACAGGTGCACATGCTAGGCCACCATGCCCAGAGTGGAAAGTCTTTCCCAAATGTTGTCCAGGAACTCAAACACAGTCTTGAATGTACACCATTTCAAAGTGTCTGATGTCTGACTACAGGTGCACATGCTAGGCCACCATGCCCAGACTTGAAAGTCTTTCCCAAATGTTGTCCAGGAACTCAAACACAGTCTTGAATGTACACCATTTCAAAGTGTCTGATGTCTGACTACAGGTGCACATGCTAGGCCACCATGCCCAGAGTGGAAAGTCTTTCCCAAATGTTGTCCAGGAACTCAAACACAGTCTTGAATGTACACCATTTCAAAGTGTCTGATGTCTGACTACAGGTGCACATGCTAGGCCACCATGCCCAGACTTGAAAGTCTTTCCCAAATGTTGTCCAGGAACTCAAACACAGTCTTGAATGTACACCATTTCAAAGTGTCTGATGTCTGACTACAGGTGCACATGCTAGGCCACCATGCCCAGAGTGGAAAGTCTTTCCCAAATGTTGTCCAGGAACTCAAACACAGTCTTGAATGTACACCATTTCAAAGTGTCTGATGTCTGACTACAGGTGCACATGCTAGGCCACCATGCCCAGACTTGAAAGTCTTTCCCAAATGTTGTCCAGGAACTCAAACACAGTCTTGAATGTACACCATTTCAAAGTGTCTGATGTCTGACTACAGGTGCACATGCTAGGCCACCATGCCCAGAGTGGAAAGTCTTTCCCAAATGTTGTCCAGGAACTCAAACACAGTCTTGAATGTACACCATTTCAAAGTGTCTGATGTCTGACTACAGGTGCACATGCTAGGCCACCATGCCCAGACTTGAAAGTCTTTCCCAAATGTTGTCCAGGAACTCAAACACAGTCTTGAATGTACACCATTTCAAAGTGTCTGATGTCTGACTACAGGTGCACATGCTAGGCCACCATGCCCAGAGTGGAAAGTCTTTCCCAAATGTTGTCCAGGAACTCAAACACAGTCTTGAATGTACACCATTTCAAAGTGTCTGATGTCTGACTACAGGTGCACATGCTAGGCCACCATGCCCAGACTTGAAAGTCTTTCCCAAATGTTGTCCAGGAACTCAAACACAGTCTTGAATGTACACCATTTCAAAGTGTCTGATGTCTGACTACAGGTGCACATGCTAGGCCACCATGCCCAGAGTGGAAAGTCTTTCCCAAATGTTGTCCAGGAACTCAAACACAGTCTTGAATGTACACCATTTCAAAGTGTCTGATGTCTGACTACAGGTGCACATGCTAGGCCACCATGCCCAGACTTGAAAGTCTTTCCCAAATGTTGTCCAGGAACTCAAACACAGTCTTGAATGTACACCATTTCAAAGTGTCTGATGTCTGACTACAGGTGCACATGCTAGGCCACCATGCCCAGAGTGGAAAGTCTTTCCCAAATGTTGTCCAGGAACTCAAACACAGTCTTGAATGTACACCATTTCAAAGTGTCTGATGTCTGACTACAGGTGCACATGCTAGGCCACCATGCCCAGACTTGAAAGTCTTTCCCAAATGTTGTCCAGGAACTCAAACACAGTCTTGAATGTACACCATTTCAAAGTGTCTGATGTCTGACTACAGGTGCACATGCTAGGCCACCATGCCCAGAGTGGAAAGTCTTTCCCAAATGTTGTCCAGGAACTCAAACACAGTCTTGAATGTACACCATTTCAAAGTGTCTGATGTCTGACTACAGGTGCACATGCTAGGCCACCATGCCCAGACTTGAAAGTCTTTCCCAAATGTTGTCCAGGAACTCAAACACAGTCTTGAATGTACACCATTTCAAAGTGTCTGATGTCTGACTACAGGTGCACATGCTAGGCCACCATGCCCAGAGTGGAAAGTCTTTCCCAAATGTTGTCCAGGAACTCAAACACAGTCTTGAATGTACACCATTTCAAAGTGTCTGATGTCTGACTACAGGTGCACATGCTAGGCCACCATGCCCAGACTTGAAAGTCTTTCCCAAATGTTGTCCAGGAACTCAAACACAGTCTTGAATGTACACCATTTCAAAGTGTCTGATGTCTGACTACAGGTGCACATGCTAGGCCACCATGCCCAGAGTGGAAAGTCTTTCCCAAATGTTGTCCAGGAACTCAAACACAGTCTTGAATGTACACCATTTCAAAGTGTCTGATGTCTGACTACAGGTGCACATGCTAGGCCACCATGCCCAGACTTGAAAGTCTTTCCCAAATGTTGTCCAGGAACTCAAACACAGTCTTGAATGTACACCATTTCAAAGTGTCTGATGTCTGACTACAGGTGCACATGCTAGGCCACCATGCCCAGAGTGGAAAGTCTTTCCCAAATGTTGTCCAGGAACTCAAACACAGTCTTGAATGTACACCATTTCAAAGTGTCTGATGTCTGACTACAGGTGCACATGCTAGGCCACCATGCCCAGACTTGAAAGTCTTTCCCAAATGTTGTCCAGGAACTCAAACACAGTCTTGAATGTACACCATTTCAAAGTGTCTGATGTCTGACTACAGGTGCACATGCTAGGCCACCATGCCCAGAGTGGAAAGTCTTTCCCAAATGTTGTCCAGGAACTCAAACACAGTCTTGAATGTACACCATTTCAAAGTGTCTGATGTCTGACTACAGGTGCACATGCTAGGCCACCATGCCCAGACTTGAAAGTCTTTCCCAAATGTTGTCCAGGAACTCAAACACAGTCTTGAATGTACACCATTTCAAAGTGTCTGATGTCTGACTACAGGTGCACATGCTAGGCCACCATGCCCAGAGTGGAAAGTCTTTCCCAAATGTTGTCCAGGAACTCAAACACAGTCTTGAATGTACACCATTTCAAAGTGTCTGATGTCTGACTACAGGTGCACATGCTAGGCCACCATGCCCAGACTTGAAAGTCTTTCCCAAATGTTGTCCAGGAACTCAAACACAGTCTTGAATGTACACCATTTCAAAGTGTCTGATGTCTGACTACAGGTGCACATGCTAGGCCACCATGCCCAGAGTGGAAAGTCTTTCCCAAATGTTGTCCAGGAACTCAAACACAGTCTTGAATGTACACCATTTCAAAGTGTCATGATGTCTGACTACAGGTGCACATGCTAGGCCACCATGCCCAGAGTGGAAAGTCTTTCCCAAATGTTGTCCAGGAACTCAAACACAGTCTTGAACTGTACACCATTTCAAAGTGTCTGATGTCTGACTACAGGTGCACATGCTAGGCCACCATGCCCAGAGTGGAAAGTCTTTCCCAAATGTTGTCCAGGAACTCAAACACAGTCTTGAATGTACACCATTTCAAAGTGTCTGATGTCTGACTACAGGTGCACATGCTAGGCCACCATGCCCAGACTTGAAAGTCTTTCCCAAATGTTGTCCAGGAACTCAAACACAGTCTTGAATGTACACCATTTCAAAGTGTCTGATGTCTGACTACAGGTGCACATGCTAGGCCACCATGCCCAGAGTGGAAAGTCTTTCCCAAATGTTGTCCAGGAACTCAAACACAGTCTTGAATGTACACCATTTCAAAGTGTCTGATGTCTGACTACAGGTGCACATGCTAGGCCACCATGCCCAGACTTGAAAGTCTTTCCCAAATGTTGTCCAGGAACTCAAACACAGTCTTGAATGTACACCATTTCAAAGTGTCTGATGTCTGACTACAGGTGCACATGCTAGGCCACCATGCCCAGAGTGGAAAGTCTTTCCCAAATGTTGTCCAGGAACTCAAACACAGTCTTGAATGTACACCATTTCAAAGTGTCTGATGTCTGACTACAGGTGCACATGCTAGGCCACCATGCCCAGACTTGAAAGTCTTTCCCAAATGTTGTCCAGGAACTCAAACACAGTCTTGAATGTACACCATTTCAAAGTGTCTGATGTCTGACTACAGGTGCACATGCTAGGCCACCATGCCCAGAGTGGAAAGTCTTTCCCAAATGTTGTCCAGGAACTCAAACACAGTCTTGAATGTACACCATTTCAAAGTGTCTGATGTCTGACTACAGGTGCACATGCTAGGCCACCATGCCCAGACTTGAAAGTCTTTCCCAAATGTTGTCCAGGAACTCAAACACAGTCTTGAATGTACACCATTTCAAAGTGTCTGATGTCTGACTACAGGTGCACATGCTAGGCCACCATGCCCAGAGTGGAAAGTCTTTCCCAAATGTTGTCCAGGAACTCAAACACAGTCTTGAATGTACACCATTTCAAAGTGTCTGATGTCTGACTACAGGTGCACATGCTAGGCCACCATGCCCAGACTTGAAAGTCTTTCCCAAATGTTGTCCAGGAACTCAAACACAGTCTTGAATGTACACCATTTCAAAGTGTCTGATGTCTGACTACAGGTGCACATGCTAGGCCACCATGCCCAGAGTGGAAAGTCTTTCCCAAATGTTGTCCAGGAACTCAAACACAGTCTTGAATGTACACCATTTCAAAGTGTCTGATGTCTGACTACAGGTGCACATGCTAGGCCACCATGCCCAGACTTGAAAGTCTTTCCCAAATGTTGTCCAGGAACTCAAACACAGTCTTGAATGTACACCATTTCAAAGTGTCTGATGTCTGACTACAGGTGCACATGCTAGGCCACCATGCCCAGAGTGGAAAGTCTTTCCCAAATGTTGTCCAGGAACTCAAACACAGTCTTGAATGTACACCATTTCAAAGTGTCTGATGTCTGACTACAGGTGCACATGCTAGGCCACCATGCCCAGACTTGAAAGTCTTTCCCAAATGTTGTCCAGGAACTCAAACACAGTCTTGAATGTACACCATTTCAAAGTGTCTGATGTCTGACTACAGGTGCACATGCTAGGCCACCATGCCCAGAGTGGAAAGTCTTTCCCAAATGTTGTCCAGGAACTCAAACACAGTCTTGAATGTACACCATTTCAAAGTGTCTGATGTCTGACTACAGGTGCACATGCTAGGCCACCATGCCCAGACTTGAAAGTCTTTCCCAAATGTTGTCCAGGAACTCAAACACAGTCTTGAATGTACACCATTTCAAAGTGTCTGATGTCTGACTACAGGTGCACATGCTAGGCCACCATGCCCAGATTTAAAACATCTTTCCCAAATGTTGTCCAGGAACTTGAGCACAAAGCTGACCATCCACTGATTCATTGTGTCGGACTACAGGTTCCATTTGTGAGATCACCATGCCCAAATTTTACAAGTTTGTCCCAGATTTTGCCCTGAAACTCATGCACAGCCTTGAGTATGCACTGATGAATTAATGTGTCTGATTGCATATACACGTGCGACCACCACAGCCAGAATTTGACATTAAAACTCATGCACAGCCTTGAGTATGCACTGATTAATTAATGTGTCTGATTGCATATGTACACGTGCGACCACCACAGCCAGAATTTGACATTAAAACTCATGCACAGCCCCTTGAATACACACTGAGTAATTAATGTTTCTGATTGCATATGTACACGTGCTGCCACCACAGCCAGAATTTGACATTAAAACTCATGCACAGCCCCTTGAATATATGCACTGATGAATTAATGTGTCTGATTGCATATGTACACGTGCAGCCATCACAGCCAGAATTTGACAGTCTTTCCCTAATTGTGCTGAGGAGCTCATGCATGTTACCCAATGTCCACTGATTCAGTGCTATGTCTGCCTGCAGGTGCACATGAAAGGCCACCATGGGTCTCAGTGATATGTCTGTCTGCCTGCAGGTGCACATGAAAGGCCACCATGGGTCTCAGTGATATGTCTGTCTGACTGCAGGTGCACATGAAAGGCCACCATGGGTCTCAGTGATATGTCTGTCTGACTGCAGGTGCACATGAAAGGCCACCATGGGTCTCAGTGATATGTCTGTCTGACTGCAGGTGCACATGAAAGGCCACCATGGGTCTCAGTGACATGTCTGTCTGACTGCAGGTGCACATGAAAGGCCACCATGGGTCTCAGTGATAATGTCTGTCTGACTGCAGGTGCACATGAAAGGCCACCATGGGTCTCAGTGACATGTCTGTCTGACTGCAGGTGCACATGAAAGGCCACCATGGGTCTCAGTGATAATGTCTGTCTGACTGCAGGTGCACATGAAAGGCCACCATGGGTCTCAGTGATATGTCTGTCTGCCTGCAGGTGCACATGAAAGGCCACCATGGGTCGCAGTCCTACAGCTGCAAGGTCTGTGGCAAGGGTTTCCTCAGCAATGGCTCCCTGGCCACCCACACCCGAGTCCACTCCAACGAGCATGGGTTCCACTGTCGGATCTGTGGACGAAATTTCGCCACTGCTGCGGCCCTGCAGACGCACACTTGCTTCCATAGAAAGTAGAGTTCCATCCATGGCTAGCTGCTTGGGTCACACACGAGATGTGGGGGCCACTCCTACAAGGATGGCTTCCGCCACTGGATCTATAGGAGGAACTTCACTACAGGTATCTCCCCTCAGAAGCACAACTGCTTCCATGGAAACCAGAGCCCCAGTGCTGGCTGGCTGCCTGGGTTGTTGTCAGGACAGGCCGTGTGAGAGGACAGTAACTCCGCAACAGAGACTTGTTTTTAAGCATACCCTCGGAATGTGGAGAAATGCTACCTCTTACCTGTCATGTGATTCCATACGAAAAAAGGACTCATTGTTGTGCTTTTTATTTAATCTGCTGATTGTTTCTGTGAAGTTATGTGGCTGAGTGGTCAGCCCGCTTGAGTCGCATCTTTGAACAAGGTGCTTAAGCCTTAACATCATGTTGTTTCTCTACACCCTGGTGTAAAACTAGGTACCCATGAGGACAGCAACGGCAATCTGTGATGCAGTTAACCCTTATGTGAGGCCATGAGTCAGCATCAGGTTGGAATTCAACCCAGGGAGTGGAGTGGGGGCTGTTACCTGACCGTGTGCATCTTAACTGTTTCTTTTTGTTATCAGGTACCATTGAAGGAATGATCATACAGGCCAGTATTCAGGGGTTAAAGTGTAAAGCGGGTTGAGCACCAGATAGGGGCAATAAATTGCTATATAAAACCCCACCTTTACCTTTACATCTGTGATGTAGAACAAGTGAAGTGTTGTCTATCTCAGTCTTTTAACTTCTTGTAATCAAAATAATGATGAAACTGAAAAGCCGCTAGAATTCAGAGAGGATTTAGATGCCTGATGCTAGTGCCACTATCCATAGTCAAATGCTGTCTTTTCCCATCGTCTGGGAGCAAGTTATTGTCTGATGAATAAACATCGGCTGAAGCGCTTTGAGTCTCACTGAGTGGGAGTATCGCGCAGTATAAGAGTAATTTATAATAATAATAATAATACCATCTCAAATGGAAACTCTGGATTGGAACCAGCTAACCATTCCCACACGAGGATCTTAGTTTGATGGGACACGCATGTCAAACTGACACACCCTCCTCATAGTCACATCAACTTTCACAGAGTTGAGTACATGGCAGGTGTACCACCAGCTGGAAACAGAAAGGTTTTATGAACACAATGGTTTGTCTCTCCTGCTTGAAACAGCTCATGTGTGTGTGGATTTGCTGTCTCAATTTCCTCGGGGATTTTCTCTCAACCAACGAGAGGTTTCTCCTGCTCTCGTGGCTCCCTGTGGGTTGGGGTGAGAATAGATCTAGTGCATCTCTCTACTTGATTAGTAAGAGGTCAGTATCTAGGGAAGTTGTGGCTTCATTTGCTCTTACTCTGGGCTGTTCCTGAGATTTTCATGCTTAATCAAAGGCCTTACATAGCCTTCAAAGGCTGATAGGCTGTAACACTGCATCCATCCACCCATCCTACCCCCACCCTCCCTGTGGCTGTCTCTGACAGCAGCTCTGCAGTAAGGCAGTGGTCATGTAGTCATCCATAGGCTGGCTTTCTTCTGAGGTTGCCTCTGAAGTTGTGGCAGTCTACCATGTTTTTAAGTCCCTCCAATCAGCATAGACAAAGAGAGATTTACAGGTGGACAAGAAACATGTTATGACTGTGTAGATTTGCGTGCATGCGTGCGTGCGTGCATGTGTGAGTGTGTGTTCCATTGTGTAATTACAGCATGATATAACATGGGGCCTATGTTCTGGCTGTGAGAACTGTGAAATTATTTTCAGTATTTTAGTATTCACTTTGTTTGAGAAGCTTTATATCTTGTGATCGTGTGATGTGTTAGTGGGTTAGTGGACTCACATGCGAAGCAAAAGTGAGTCTATGTACTCACCCGTGTCGTCCGTCCGGGCGTCCTGTCCTCCGTAAAAAACTTTAACGTTGGATTTTTATAGGAGACTATTAAGTCTATCAACACCCGATTTGGCATGATGGTGTATGATGACAAGGCGTCAAAAAACATACACAGTGACTTGACCTTGCTTCAAGGTCAAGGTCGCAGGGGCCATAAATGTTGTCTAAAAACAGCCATTTTTCACATTTTCCCAATTTTCTCTGAAGTTTTTGAGATTGGATACCTGACCTATACATGGTATATAGGGCAAAGTAATCCCTATCTTTTGATACCAGTTTGATTGACCTTGCTTCAAGGTCAAGGTCACAGGAGCTCTTTAAAGTTGGATTGTATATATATTTTGAAGTGACCTTGACCCTGAACTATGAAAGATAACTCTTCCAAACTTCATAATATTGTAGTACACATGTTATACTTTCATACTAGGTCACCCGTGTCGCCCGTCCAGGCGCACGGGTGTTCGTCCGGGTGGCGGGGCGTCCGTCCGGGCGTCCTGTCCTCCGTAAAAAACTTTAACGTTGGATTTTTCTCGTAGACTATTAAGTCTATCAACATCCAATTTAACATGATGATGTATGATGACAAGGCGTCAAAAAACATACATAGTGACTTGACCTTGCTTCAAGGTCAAGGTCGCAAGGGCCATAAATGTTGTCTAAAAAACAGCCATTTTTCACATCCTCTCAGCATGTGAGTTGTGTGGGCTTTGCCCTTCTTGTTTTTTTATAGATAAAGTGAAATTGTCTGTTTTAAAATGAGAGATGAGCACTAAGTTTTTATACTAAATTTTTGATAGTTTATTTACTAATTTAGTGTGCGTTTTTGTTTTAATGAGAAAGTAAGCTATCTATCATTTCATTTGATTGACTTTTTCTAGGCATCTTTTTATATTTTACTTCCTTTTTCCATGCAGGTCTCTTATTACCATATTTCCTTCAAACTGGTTTGTTGTAGATGATCAGATCATTTTGCACAGCTATTTAAAAAAAATCATTCTAACCACACCAGTATTAAGAACCTGGTCTAATGTATGTTGAGTGGTAATTTTGTGTGAGGTCTGCCATTTTGGGTATTTAGCTAGTTTGCTCATGCACCATCCAAAGACTGCTGTGGAGGCACAAATAAGCTGACTCCTGTAAGCTTCCTGTGCTGTTGCTCTTGAAGAACCCATGGAGTGAAAACTGCAAGTTCCTTGAGGTTGGTCATGTAGGAAAGAGCATCCATTTCTCCCTGTATGTCTCTTGTTCCTATTGTTACACATAGAGAAAACCAGCAGGCCGCTGAGAAGATTAAAGCCTGGACACAAACCGTAATCTTCATCTTGCATTTCCATCAGCCAAGGTTGCGTAAAAGACTGCCCGCCACTCCCACATTGGTCTGTGCAGCCTTGCCAGATGCTGACCTCCGAGCTGAAGATTAGCTGTGTCAGACACCGCTCTTGAAATGTCGAAATCTCCACAGCCAGGGGTTCCAGCAGATGAAATCTCCACAGCCAGGGGTTCCAGCAGACGAAATCTCCACAGCCAGGGGTTCCAGCAGCCAAAATCTCCACAGCCAGGGGTTCCAGCAGATGAAATCTCCACAGCCAGGGGTTCCAGCAGATGAAATCTCCACAGCCAGGGGTTCCAGCAGATGAAATCTCCACAGCCAGGGGTTCCAGCAGCCGAAATCTCCACAGCCAGGGGTTCCAGCAGCCGAAATCTCCACAGCCAGGGGTTCCAGCAGACGAAATCTCCACAGCCAGGGGTTCCAGCAGATGAAATCTCCACAGCCAGGGGTTCCAGCAAATGAAATCTCCACAGCCAGGTGTTCCAGCAGACGAAATCTCCACAGCCAGGGGTTCCAGCAGATGAAATCTCCACAGCCAGGGGTTCCAGCAGATGAAATCTCCACAGCCAGGGGTTCCAGCAGCCGAAATCTCCACAGCCAGGGGTTCCAGCAGATGAAATCTCCACAGCCAGGTGTTCCAGCAGACGAAATCTCCACAGCCAGGAGTTCCAGCAGACGAAATCTCCACAGCCAGGGGTTCCAGCAGATGAAATCTCCACAGCCAGGGGTTCCAGCAAATGAAATCTCCACAGCCAGGTGTTCCAGCAGATGAAATCTCCACAGCCAGGGGTTCCAGCAGATGAAATCTCCACAGCCAGGGGTTCCAGCAGATGAAATCTCCACAGCCAGGGGTTCCAGCAGCCGAAATTTCCACAGCCAGGGGTTCCAGCAGATGAAATCTTCACAGCCAGGGGTTCCAGCAGACGAAATCTCCACAGCCAGGGGTTCCAGCAGATGAAATCTTCACAGCCAGGGGTTCCAGCAGATGAAATCTCCACAGCCAGGGGTTCCAGCAGACGAGGAGGCATCAAGCGGCTCCAGCGGTGTGTAGCTCTCATGCCACTCTGCCAAACCAGCACTGGTAACACAAAAATATCTTCACTCTGCTGAACATGCATTGATAGCTAAGATGCATCAGGACGTTTTGAATGCACGGTTGAGTTTGAATGAACAGACCCTGTCATGATTCCACCCTCAGTAGCCTCTTTGGCTGCCTGGGGCCGCCCCTGGCTGAGCTATTGGAGCAGGCCCTGGATGAGCTACAGGAGCAGGCCCTGGCTGAGCTACTGGAGCAGGCCCTGGCTGAGCTACAGGAGCAGGCCCTGGCTGAGCTACAGGAGCAGGCCCTGGCTAAGCTACTGGAGCAGGCCCTGGCTGAGCTACTGGAGCAGGCCCTGGCTAAGCTACTGGAGCAGGCCCTGGCTGAGCTACTGGAGCAGGCCCTGGCTGAGCTACTGGAGCAGGCCCTGGCTAAGATACTGGAGCAGGCCCTAGCTGAGCTACTGGAGCAGGCCCTGGCTGAGCTACTGGAGCAGGCATTGGCTGAGCTACTGGAGCTGCCCCTGGCTACTGGAGCAGGCCCTGGCTGAGCTACTGGAGCAGGCCCTGGCTGAGCTACTGGAGCAAGTCCTGGCTGAGCTACTGGAGCAGGCCCTGGCTGAGCTACAGGAGCAGGCCCTGGCTGAGCTACTGGAGCAGGCCCTGGCTGAGCTACTGGAGCAGGCCCTGGCTGAGCTACTGGAGCAGGCCCTGAAAGCCCAGCAGCCAGGAGTTCCAGCTGTATGTTTTTCTTGTTCACTGTGAAAGGCATGTTTTGGTAGCTTCAATGTGTTCTTCTTGACAAGCATGCATTGGTAACTATTAACCCTTACTGTGGTAGTTGCAGCAGAAGCTGTGTGATCAGGTCTGGGCCAAGCCCACTAGTTGCGGCGTATGTCACATGTGAAGGTTGTCTAATTTTCTCTCTGTAGTGACTGGTTTTGAAGCAGATTGTTTGCTTTCACTCCATTGAGGAAGGGTTTGTGCATGTCCATACAAGCCGCTGGGGTGGAGGTCATGAACTTTTCCCCTTAGAGTGAATTATGCAATGAGTCCTAATTATGATGCCATGATAAGGGTTAAGGTAATGGTAACTTTTGTATGTTCCTTCTGCTGAGCAAGCATTGCTGACTTAGACATGTTGACTCTTCTGAACAAGCAATGATAACTTAGGCAAAATGAAGTGACTTCATCACAGAGAATCTGCAGGCACTTGGGATTGATTTGAACACTGCAGGTCAGCACAATAAACACTACTGGAGAGTAATGTGGACAGAAAAATGGTCAGCTGATTGCATCTGGATGGGAATGAGTTTGTTGCTCTGAGCTTTCCTTCCACAATGCAGGGTGCAATTTCTTTTATCACATATTCATGTCCATGTTGAGTGAGGAGATCTTTGCACACAGATCTGCCTGAAAGCTTTGCTGAGGGAAAAACAGAATTGCCGAACTGTAATAAGAAAACTTGCTTGAGACTGAGTTACACACTATTGTAAGGAGTGAGTTTGACCTTGAGCCCCAGGCAGTATTCAGGCACCAGGATTGTGTTTCCTATTCAATGAATATTCTCTTCAGATCAGTAGTAAACATGGAATTGCGGAAGCAGCCCCATGCCCAGTAGCCTCCCCTCCTGCATAGTGCATAGTCAGCTCCTCAACCTCTACTCCCCTCCTGCATGAGTGCATAGTCAGCTCCTCAACCTCTACTCGCCTCCTGCATGAGTGCATAGTCAGCTCCTCAACCTCTACTCGCCTCCTGCATGAGTGCATAGTCAGCTCCTCAACGTCTACTCGCCTCCTGCATGAGTGCACAGTCAGCTCCTCAACATCTACTCGCCTCCTGCATGAGTGCATAGTCAGCT
The DNA here is from genome assembly GCA_034096865.1 of Theodoxus fluviatilis. Lineage (NCBI taxonomy): Eukaryota > Metazoa > Mollusca > Gastropoda > Cycloneritida > Neritidae > Theodoxus > Theodoxus fluviatilis. Next base: position 29,167 of record JAWQFJ010002937.1, on the reverse strand, counting down.
CCTCAACGTCTACTCCCCTCCTGCTTGAGTGCATAGTCAGCTCCTCAACGTCTACTCGCCTCCTGCATGAGTGCATAGTCAGCTCCTCAACGTCTCCTCGCCTGCTCCATGAGTGCATAGTCAGCTCCTCAACGTCTACTCGCCTCCTGCATGAGTGCATAGTCAGCTCCTCAACGTCTACTCGCCTGCTGCATGAGTGCATAGTCAGCTCAACCTCTACTCCCCTGCTGCATGAGTGCATAGTCAGCTCCTCAACCTCTACTCGCCTCCTGCATGAGTGCATAGTCAGCTCCTACTATGCACTACTCGCCTCCTGCATGAGTGCATAGTCAGCTCCTCAACGTCTACTCCCCTCCTGCATGAGTGCATAGTCAGCTCCTCAACGTCTACTCCCCTCCTGCATGAGTGCATAGTCAGCTCCTCAACGTCTACTCGCCTCCTGCATGAGTGCATAGTCAGCTCCTCAACCTCTACTCCCCTCCTGCATGAGTGAATAGTCAGCTCCTCAATGTCTACTCGCCTCCTGCATGAGTGCATAGTCAGCTCCTCAACGTCTACTCGCCTCCTGCATGAGTGCATAGTCAGCTCCTCAACGTCTACTCCTCTCCTGCATGAGTGCATAGTCAGCTCCTCAACATCTACTCCCCTCCTGCATGAGTGCATAGTCAGCTCCTCAACGTCTACTTGCCTCCTGCATGAGTGCATAGTCAGCTCCTCAACCTCTACTCGCCTGCTGCATGAGTGCATAGTCAGCTCCTCAACGTCTACTCCCCTCCTGCATGAGTGCATAGTCAGCTCCTCAACCTCTACTCGCCTGCTGCATGAGTGCATAGTCAGCTCCTCAATGTCTACTCCCCTCCTGCATGAGTGCATAGTCAGCTCCTCAACGTCTACTCACCTGCTGCATGAGTGCATAGTCAGCTCCTCAACGTCTACTTGCCTCCTGCATGAGTGCATAGTCAGCTCCTCAACATCTACTTGCCTCCTGCATGAGTGCATAGTCAGCTCCTCAGCGTCTACTCCCCTGCTGCATGAGTGCATAGTCAGCTCCTCAACGTCTACTCCCCTCCTGCATGAGTGCATAGTCAGCTCCTCAACGTCTACTCGCCTGCTGCATGAGTGCATAGTCAGCTCCTCAACGTCTACTCCCCTTCTGCATGAGTGCATAGTCAGCTCCTCAACCTCTACTGGCCTCCTGCATGAGTGCATAGTCAGCTCCTCAACGTCTACTCGCCTGCTGAATCACTGTCTTTTGACAGATGGATGTAGGCGAGCAAGCTTTGGCATTTGATTATGTGTGAGGCACATTGCCGGGGTTCATTCCCTGGGATGGGAGACATCTGGATTATTAAGTTCTTGAATATCATCAGTTTTGCCAGCAGTGAGGCGAAGGAAGAAATGATACCAAGTTGAAAATTTGACAAAAAATTTCTTATGTTTGGGACAGTCTCTTCTTGCAAAAAACTTTTAATTCATGTGTATTGTATCCTTGTTCTTTGATGTAATGCATGAGCAGCTGATGTTGCGATGTGTCAGATTTTAGCAGCACAAGGTCAAACACTGTCGCACTGCATTTATGAAAAACTTTGTGACTCTGATTAGGAAGCAAAGATTTGAGTATTTGTCAGAGGCAGCATGTGTGTGTGTGTGTTAGATTACTAGTTTTAACTTAAATGTTGTTTGCACACGATGGTCTCAATGTTGTTACATGTGCTTGTAACATTGTTGTCAGTGTTTTCAAAGGATCTCAGTAGTTTGGCAGTGTAGTAGTTTAGATTGGAGCCCAGTATAGATCTTGTAGGTTTTGTTCCACTTTATCAACACCCAACACCTCTTGTGTAATTTGCAGTGAGGACACAGTACCCGATGTCCTGTTCAGGAGGATGAATGCTCCTAAGCACTTGCTGTGCCCGCCCCCAGGATAGATCTTCATGTGTCTGTTAGTGTTGTAGGAGTAGTAGAAGTAGTAGTAGAAGCATTAGCAGAAGTAGAAACTGCTAGCAGTATTCTCTACTCCCCCAAAACCCACCCGAACAAGCTTCAGATGTGTTAGACTGAAAGAACTTTTCTTACTCTGCACATTATCCAAGTAAGGGAAGTAACTCTTACCTCCTTGTGACATGTTTGACGGTCAACATGAAGTTGCAAGAAGCGAACCAGAAATAACCACCATATTATAAATCAAATTGAGCATTTCCAGGATATGTCAGTTACTCATGTTACATAAGACAGAAAAAGCTGTCTTTTAAAAAAATTTCAGTTATGCACATTTTGACTGTTGGAGATGAACGTTTTACTTCTCATTTAAAATATCATCAACAAAACCATTAAGATGGCAAGGAGTGAGAAGTGAAAGTCACTAAATGAACAGCAGTCCTAAAGTCTGGTGTAAACTCTGTTGACACCCCTCTCCTTAGTATTGGAATCATCAGCCGCCTGTTTGTGAGACTCTTCCAGTACTGAGGAGAGGGGTGTCAAATTAAGACCAGGCTTAAGAAAGGTATGGCACCCTGCTGTTTATCCTCTGTTACAACATGGGGTCTAATCTGCTAGATACTCCAAAACTCTGATGGCTGCTGAGCTTTTCATACCTACACCAGTAGTTTTACCTGGGGTAGCTTGAGTAAGTGGGTGGGCTACCAGTGGACATCAAGGTAGTCTAAGGCTGATAAGGACCCAATTGTCTGCAAGATTCACAGATCTAAAGCTACTCTGGCATGTTGTCTTGAGGAGTGCCCAGCAGGATTAGAGATCCTTTGTTGACGGTCTGGAGTTGCTGGTGTCTTGAGTCACAAATACTTTTTCTGTTATAAATACCCATTTGAAAATACTGGTCGCTTACTTTAAGCCTGTTGGTATAGGTTTGAAGTCTGTGATAGAATATTTTGATTGTCATGATAGTCAACAATGTACTGCCAGAACATTAGCAGTGTGTTCTGCATTTCCTGAGAGGAATGCATCGCAGCCACTGTTGGCTAGTTCTGTGGTGCCTAGTCAGTGCTTTAATGTTTATGGATTCCCAAAAACTGGTGCTGTCTTGAATAAACGTCAACCAGAGCTGCATTTTGGCACTCTGGTCTACACAGGGCTCCTCATAGCCAGTGTGAGCCTCACATTGTGCAGTGCAATACAGTAAATTGTGACTGATCCTCCTCCTGCCTGAATTCAACTGATGCTTTAGTCAAATTAGTCAACAGCAGGATTTGCAATGATAGGGGTCACTTGAGCAATTTTTATATTATCAATTATTATTCATTGTTACCTAATCAGACAGCTGAACCATCATTTTGTGAATTTTGTATTTCATATCCACCAATTAGTAATACTGATATTTTTTATGTCTGCAGAATTTTTTTTACTCTTTTTTAATGACTACAGAACTGAATCTGATTACATATAACCCCACCTCTACACTGCCCCAGTTCTACTTGACTTTGCCAACAAATCCAAGTAATGTGCTGCCCCTGTAAATGGAAAAACTCTTATCTAGAGGCACTGTTGTGTCAGAAGCAAAAGAAATTGCCCTTGCTCTGTGAACTCGGGTTGCTAATGGAGTATTGCCTCCACACTTAAAAAGCTGATATCCCAAAATGCCCTTTTTCAGTTTGCACATTTTAACAGGCATGAATCATTAACCCCTGCACATATCGAAAAAATTGTAATGCCATAATGAAGGAAAATCATTGCACTTTTTTATGATACAACCGTCTGATAATCACCCAAGTTTTCAGACCAACCCAGACAAGTCACATTTATCTAGCTTTTCATAGACATGTGGATATATGGAGCATTCAGAACTGTACAGATCTTAGTGTTGCATGCTAGAGCAAGGTGCTTAATTAACTCGCATTGCTCTACTCCAACCCAGGAGTTAAAATGGCTACATGTGAGGGCTTAAGGCGAATGTTATATCTGACATGTTCGTCCACAACCTGGTTGTGTGCATATTCTAGGCTATTATTAAGATAGTGTTTGCATGGCGATTAAGGGGGCTTGATGACCAGGGGGTAAAAAGTGATGGATTGCATATCACAGTATGCAGTAAGTACCCTTCCCTTTTTTTAGTGCCAGTGAATGCATCTCTGTGTACCTCTCTATGACTGCCTTTTTCGGTCAATCTTGTTTCAAAAAATGTTTGTATCTCACATACACCTGCATCCAGAATGATGCCCTTTTAGCTGTATTACTTGTCACAGTCCACTTTTACACTGGAGTTTTAGCTGTATTACTTGTCACAGTCCACTTCTATACTGGAGTTTTAGATGTATTACTTGTCACAGTCCACTTCTATGCTGGAGTTTTAGCTGTATTACTTGTCACAGTCCACTTCTATGCTGGAGTTTTAGCTGTATTACTTGTCACAGTCCACTTCTATGCTGGAGTTTTAGCTGTATAACTTGTCACAGTCCACTTCTATGCTGGAGTTTTAGCTGTATTACTTGTCACAGTCCTCTTCTATGCTGGAGTTTTAGCTGTATTACTTGTCACAGTCCACTTCTATGCTGGAGTTTTAGCTGTATTACTTGTCACAGTCCACTTCTATGCTGGAGTTTTAGCTGTATTACTTGTCACAGTCCACTTCTATGCTGGAGTTTTAGCTGTATTACTTGTCACAGTCCACTTCTATGCTGGAGTTTTAGCTGTATTACTTGTCACAGTCCTCTTCTATGCTGGAGTTTTAGCTGTATTACTTGTCACAGTCCACTTCTATGCTGGAGTTTTAGCTGTATTACTTGTCACAGTCCACTTCTATGCTGGAGTTTTAGCTGTATGACTTGTCACAGTCCACTTCTATGCTGGAGTTTTAGCTGTATGACTTGTCACAGTCCACTTCTATGCTGGAGTTTTAGCTGCATTACTTGTCACAGTCCACTTCTATGCTGGAGTTTTAGCTGTATGACTTGTCACAGTCCACTTTTATGCTGGAGTTTTAGCTGTATGACTTGTCACAGTCCACTTCTATGCTGGAGTTTTAGCTGCATTACTTGTCACAGTCCACTTCTACGCTGGAGTTTTAGCTGTATTACTTGTCACAGTCCACTTCTATGTTGGAGTTTTAGCTGTATTACTTGTCACAGTCCACTTTTATGCTGGAGTTTTAGCTGTATTACTTGTCACAGTCCACTTCTACGCTGGAGTTTTAGCTGTAATACTTGTCACAGTCCACTTTTATGCTGGAGTTTTAGCTGTATTACTTGTCACAGTCCACTTTTATGCTGAAGTTTTAGCTGTATTACTTGTCACAGTCCACTTCTATGCTGGAGTTTTAGCTGTATTACTTGTCACAGTCCACTTTTACATTGGAGTTTTAATCTGTGATGTGTACTTTGCAAGTTGATGGTACCTATTGGTGGTTTTAGATGTTGTAACTTGTAATAATTCTATGTTGTTGGTGTGTGTGTGTATCAGGAATAAACTATACTTGTAGTTCAACACAAGTCCTTTGTTTTGTGCTGCCGCAAAGGAATAGGACAAGTGTAAAGTAACAGGTTCTCAAAATGAGTCCTAACACTGGCATCATGAAATCGGGTTAGGCGCTCAGTGCTGACATATAATTGCCAATTTCAAACACGAAAACTGCCCGTTTTTCTTTTACATGTATCAATTAAATTATCCAGCATTAGGAAAGGCTTCCAGAGACGGGCCTTACTAGTGGACTCTTCCGAGGAGAGGAGTGTTGGAAAGACAGTCAAAGCTGGCGGGCCACAGCATCTGATTGGCAAGCGATCTTGGTCGCTTAATTCGCCGTGAGTTTGCAGTTTTTCACACACATAATTACATAAGAATCTGAAGATTAAAAAAAACCTCATAAGAATGCAGTCAATCAGACATAATGACCTGCCAGCCTGTGTGACCCGCCAGCCTGTGTGACCCGCCAGCGTGGTTATCTTTCTCATACCCCTCTCCTCGGACGAGTCCACTGGTGTGGCCCATCTCTGGAAGATTTTTCCAGCAGAACAAAGCGAAAATTAGAAATACACAACTGAAAAAATTACAAATTCATTGCAATGTATTGCTAAATATTTATTGTCTTTTTTCCATATATATTGAAGAGCACAATTTCAGTCTGACAAAATTAAACACTTGAAAACACACACCAAAACAAGAAGGGCAAAGCCCATACGACTCACATGCTTGACCTTGACCTTTACATGACATTGACCTTCAGGTGACCTTCAAGGTCAAGGTCAAACAACTAAACCTACCAATGACATCATACACTAAGAAATGCTTTACACTTTTTTCCTACCAAAATACATGTGACCTTGACCCAAGGTCAAGGTCATCCAAGGTCATGCAACACAAGCTGTAAATTCAAGACATAGGAAGCACAATGGTGCTTATTGGCACTTTCTACCATGACATATGGTCACTTTTAGTGGTTCATACCCCATTTTGGTCACATTTCATAAGGGTCAAAGTGACCTTGACCTTGATGATATGTGACCAAATGTGTCTCATGATGAAAGTATAACATGTGCCCCACATAATTGTTAAGTTTGAAACAGTTATCTTCCATAGTTCAGGGTCAAGGTCACTTCAAAATATGTATACAATCCAACTTTGAAGAGCTCCTGTGACCTTGACCTTGAAGCAAGGTTAACCAAACTGGTATCAAAAGATAGGGCTTACTTTGCCCTATATACCATAAATAGGTGAGGTATCCAATCTCAAAAACTTGAGAGAAAATTGAGAAAATGTGAAAAATGACTGTTTTTTAGACAACATTTATGGCCCCTGCGACCTTGACCTTGAAGCAAGGACAAGTCACTATGTATGTTTTTTGAGGCCTTGTCATCATACACCATCATGCCAAATTGGGTGTTGATAGACTTAATAGTCTCCGAGAAAAATCCAACGTTAAAGTTTTTCACGGACGCCCGGACGCCCGGACGCCCGGACGCCCGGACGCCCGGAAGGACGACACGGGTGAGTACATAGACTCACTTTTGCTTCGCATGTGAGTCAAAAAGAAGCACTTGCAAATCAGGCAATGCTTCGAAAATGACATGAAGCAAATAAAATGCAAATAGAGATAACCCAGAAACTTGTTCACTATAATAGAATTAATCGAAAAATGTTAGAATGCTTTTGACAAATCTGGGTTTAATCAAAATGGATGGATGGATGAAGTTTTACGGCCTATCAGCCTTTGTAGACTGTGCAAGGCCATTGAGCATGAAAACCACTAGAATGGTTTATAATAAACGCATATTGAGTCACGCACGATGTCCCTAGTTATTCGCCTCTTATGAATCATGTAGGGAGACGCAGTGGGTCTATTCTGACTCCCAACCCCCGGGGGTTAAAACAAAATGAGACAAAACAAAATTGGAATTTGTTCAAATCTTCTAATAACTCTGCTGCTTATAGTTTGACCCTGTTCCATACACAGCTGCTAAATGATATAATAAAACTTTATTCTATCAAAAATGTTGACCTCTGACAGACACATTATGTTTTGACATGCTTTTAGTGCTTGCATACAGAGCCGAAGCCCTGTGAGGAACAGAGCAAGAAAGAAAAGCGGTACCACAGGCGGGGACTGAACTCTCAACCTTTCGGTTATAATGCTCTACATGAAGGAGATCTTGACCCCCAAAATACTGCAGAACTTTTCTTGTGACTGTCAGGGTAAGGATGAAGAAAGAGGAATATGTTATAGGAAGATCACACAATACACGTTATAATCTTCCTCATCTTTCCAGTACACATACGCACGCATGCACGCACGCACACAGGCATGCCCGCACACACAAACACAGGCATTCTCTCAAGCAAGCCCATATGTATGTACTTGTCACAGAGTCAGTTGTACAGAATAAAACAATACAATCCCCTGAGAGAATTTAGGTGTGATTTGGGGGGGGGGGGGGGGGGCGCGGAAGAGGGGGAGGGGGGATTAGGAGGAAATTCTCTTAATAGAAGGGAATGTAGATTCTGGCTCTTTTACTATAAAATTGATTATTTTATTTCTAAATTTGTGTATTTATAGAATTGATTTAATTTCCCTCTAGATACAAAGCAAAGGGCAAAAAACTTATTTCGGTATCTGCACATTGATGATTTATTGTACATCACATGAAACACCAAAAATGTCTATTAGCATTACCATAAAGACTGTTGCGCGCGCACCCCCCCCCCCCCCCCATACACACACGCACGCACACACACACGCACACACACACACACACACACACACACACACGCACGCACACACACACGCACACACACACACACACACACACACACACACACACACACACACACCAAAAGTCAAGAAAAACAACCCAGTTGTGGTTTGATATAATTCTTTTTTTAAATAAATAAATAAATGTAAGTCTAATTTTATAATCGGCAAAAGTAATTTTTTAAACGATAATACATATTGCATTGCACAAACTGTTCGACTTGGGAAAACGAACGATAAATATGAAGCATTACAAATAGTGTTTGAACTCATCACTAACCACAATGGTTAAAAGGTTAATATTGTATTAATGACAAGACATGAAGCGTTCGTTTCAACAATGAGACATGTTGTCCATGGTGTTTGTGTGTATGTGTTTTGTGTATATATATACATACATATGTGTGTGTATATATGTGTGTATGTATGTGTGTGTATGTATGTGTGTTTGTGTGTGTGTATGTGTGTGTATGTGTTTGGGTATGTAGATGTGTGGGTATGTATATGTGTGTGTTCTTAAGGCACCTGATCAACCCTTTCCGGTCACCTGACGACAAACACAGTGACAGACAGGCAGGACGTGCACAATCAGGTAGCACCTGTCTCCATTCCTTTGGGGGCGTAGGAATGGCGTGCTGCCTCGTGCCTGCAACAAGGCTTCCTCGCAGTACCAAGTGTCTGCATTGCCCACACAGTTACCCGACAGTTCCTTACATCCTGAGCCTCTCAAAACCTCCCTCGTCATCTGGAACCCCTGGCTACCCCGCTTTCGGAGCCTCCTCAAGGAGCTCAGCCAGGGACGGCCCCGAGGAGCAAAGAGGCTTGCAGAGGACATCTGCGGAGGGTCAAATCATCCAGATACAAACGCTTTAACTACTGACTTCAAGGGCTCATGCATGGGCGTCTCCCGCACCATCCCCCTGTGGGCTGGGGGTCAAAATAGACCCACCGCCTGCTTGCGAGTTTGGTGCTCAATGGCATTTGTGCTGTCTTCCTAGTTGCCTGCTTCCTCATTCGGCGGGTTGGTGCAGACTTACAGAATTTGTTGATTAACGTTGAAAGCAGGAGTCAGTCAATAAAGTTCCAAATGAATAACAGGTTTATTTTACCATTAGGTGATAGTCCACAATTGTTCAAATTTATCAAATGTCCAAGAACAAAAAACCAAGGAGTGAACAGACGAACAGGTTGATGAAGAAAATCGATCGGCTTCCAAAGACAGTTGAATAGTTCAAGTTTCAGAATACTGTTATAGTTTCATGGAGGTTAAAACAAAATTATGAGGCGAACATTTCTTTCAGCTATAGTAGAGGTGAGGATTTCTGAGTTTCTTGACTTGGCTAATGCTCTCTCAACTCATCCGTGACTACTGTAAAAATAAACAGAAACAGATTAAACCCTTTGGCTAGTTGCTTACAATTTAGCTTACAAACCAAGAAAAACGTTGACCGGAAGAAACAATTTGAAAGGATTTGAAAACAATTTTGATAACAATAAACAGATTTAGACTGAACTCATTTCACAAGACAAGAAATCCACGGCAGAGTGTAAACGATACTCAAAAATGTATACACCAATATTTAGCAATAGTGGCCGCTCAGGAAGAAACAACCGCAGAAAACAGCAACAAGCACCGACAGAAGGTAATCCATGAATCACACAGATCTGGCATCTAGATTAGCTAGTGAAGTAGAAGATTAGAGTTTGCAAGAACTCTTAGAAATTACAATTTACTTCCCTTAGTGCACACTGGGGCCTAACTACTCTAAGAAATGAACCGCTCTCCCCCTGCCTGTGGACAAACACTTCAGTCTCTCGAGCCACGCCACCTCTGACATGCTCGTCAGTGATATCAGCGCTGGACTGACGGACCTACAGCGATGCAAAGTGGCTGAGCTCACACTCACTCCGAAATTCCGAACCCACGAGAACGGCCTCAAAAAAGACATGAGACTCTTGAGTCACTGCCGATGAAGCTGTCCCCGCCCGCACTTTTAGTGCTGACCCTGCTGTGGCCGCTTCCTCCCTGTGCCGTTTGTGCAAAACTCCCTTCCGGCCTCCCTCACTGAACTTTCCTCACTAAATAAATGGCGTGAACGGAAAAAAAGAGACAAAGGAAGAAAAGTTGAGCAATTATCCATACAACAATTAATCTCTAAAGAATCCTTTCTTCCCTTCTTTCCTGCCACTAGCACAGGGGCAGGAACAGCCTTCCTTACGTAGCCTACATCACTGCTAGACGCTATCCATCCATCTCTTCCCGCACTAGACAGTGACCGAGAAGGCCACCACGTCTCCTCTGGGATTGCTGACCACCAGGCGCTGCATGGAAGGGCAGTACGCAAGGTTCCGGGGATGCTCCAGGCCTGGCACGCTGTCCTGGAAGATCAGCTTGCCCTGGGGGTCGAACACCACAACTTCGTGGAAGTAGTAGTCTGCCACCACCACGTGGCCGCTCTCCAGGGCCACCGCATAGTTTGGTTGCCAATGGAACTTGTTACCTCTGACCTCGCGCTGGAAGGACCGGATCCTCTGCCCGTCTGACGATGCAAGGACCACTTTGTTGTCCCTCCAGCTGGACAGCAGCCAGCGGTCGTCGTTGACTTCGAACAGGGACATGACGGGGTTCTGCACTGGGCAGATGGGTATGTCCAGTAGCTTGCCCGAACTGTCGAAAACAGCCAGGGTATTGGAAGGAACGTTGCCCACCAGGAACCTGGAACGCCCAAGAGCCGCCACGGTACTTGGCGCAGGAACGCTGTTTCCCACGAAGCCTCCTGGAATCGAGACCTCGGTCTTCTTCTTGCTCAGGTCGTGCACGTCGAACAGGAGAAGCTTGCTGTCAGCCACCACCGCCACCGCCTCCTCCCCCACGGCCAGCGAGCAGGGAGCGCAGCCAATGTCGTGAGTGCTCCTCAGCTCGCCCTCGGAGCTGTATCGCAGCAGCTTCTTGCTGGCCGCGTCCCCGACGATGACGTCATCGCTGCCTGGGTCCACACCCAAGCCTCGGATGTCCAGCTGAGAGGTCGCGGTGACCTTGACCTTGATGTGCCAGATCACCTGCAGGGAGGGACCCAGGCTGGGAAGAGGGTGTTGCACCCCGACGCGGACGTCAGTCGTGCACCCCCGAGCAAGAAGAGCACGGAGGGTGGGGGTCAGGAGGGCAGAGACTAGAGGCTGTCCTGCCCCCCGAGCTGTTGAGTCGGCCCGCTTCACCGCCGCCAGGGCGGCCCTTGCCTCCACCTTGAAGGCGCCCAGTCTGGTCTCGCGCTCCTCCAGGGCTGTCTCCACTTCTTCCTCCTCGTCCTGCAGGGCCTTCAGCAGGCGTGTCAGAGCCCTCTCGAAAGTCTGATTGGTTACCTGTGTTGCAGGGAGAATTGACAATCAGCAGAGTCCTTACTTACACGTATAGTGGGCACCCCTTTTCGCGGTAAAATTTATTCAAGACTTGTTAACCTAAAGGCCAGATGCTAGTCTGTTACCTGTCACCCAACCGTCAGCCCTTGCACTCATCCATGCATGCATGCATCCGTCTATCATCTATCCATTCATCCACCCGTTCATTCAAACAAGCAAAACATCAACTTACCGTCCATTCATCCAGCCATACTTCCATCAGTCAACCATTCATCCATAAACTATCTTTGCATCAATCCATCCATGCATGCATGCATGCATCCATCCATCCATCTGTTCCTCTGTCCATCCACCCATCTGTCCATCCATCCATCCATCCATCCATGCATCCATCCATCCTCCCATCATCCATACTTCCATCATATGTCCATCCATCCATCCATCCATTCATCCATCCATCCATTCACCCATTATTCCATCCATCCATCCATCGGTTCTTCTCTCTCTCTCTCTCTCTCTCTCTCTCTCTCTCTCTCTCACTCTCTCTCTCTCTCTCTCTCTATCTCCCCCAACACTTAGTTTTTCAATGCTCTGTCATTCCATCTACTTCAACCGCCCATGCCGTTCCAAGCTGTCTTCTATAATATGGTACATAACTCGACTACATTGCAAAATGATTCTTTTAAAGTATCTTGAAAGCTGATTTATAAAATTTGTGAGAACAAATTTGACCTGATTGAAACTGCTGTCTGATAGCCTTTAAAAGCTGAAAACAGAGACAGTGTGGGAAAATATCTCGCTGTCGTATATCTCATAACATTTCTACACACGGTAAATTTTTTTTTTAATAGAGAGAGAAAAAATATTGATTTGTTGTCGATGAACATTTTCACTTCAAAATGGACATTAAGGTGAAAAATGATTCGGTTTCTCGCTCGACGATCGTTTGAGCTTCGAAATCTCCAATGATGTGAAGCATGAGAATGGTTGTTGGTAATTTCAGTTCGGACAACAGACAGAACCACCGTACCTCTGGATCGAGGGGAACGGAAGACTTCGCCATGAACTCCCGCATTGCCTCCATTTCCTCCAGCAAGGCAGGCTGTCTTTCCAGCCAGCGTCCAGCTTGCTTCAGCAGCTCGTCCGCGTCATCGACGTCTTTCAGTTCACCTGTTGCTAGGTAGCGACAGCCAACGCTTGCTTATCAACGACAATCTTTCTTTTGTGATTAAATGTTAAAATTAATCTAATCAAATCAAACCAAATCAAATCATACATCATCAATCAATCAATCAATCAATCAATCAATCAATCAATCAATCAATCAATCAATCAATCAATCAATCAATCAACCAACCAATCAATCAATCAATCAATCAATCAATCCATTAAAACAGAAAACGTTTTGTAATGTAACAAAACAAAACAAATGTCATGTTAATATCATTATTAGTCTTTTTTCAAAATGAATTTTTATGACGATTCAAAGTTACATGTTGCTGTAGATATGAAAACAGTTGAAGGGGGGAAAAGGGGGCCCGTGTAACACGACACGACACGATGACGGCTGCGTCATTCCATTTCAACCTTTCCAAAAAATATTGGTCTTCGACTGACAGTGCTGATCTTTACAGAGTGGCTTTAAAACAGCCATGAGCTGTAAAGTATATGATTATGAGTGACAGATCTCTCGTATGCGTGTGAGACACACTGGCAAAGTTTGTCCCAAACGCCGTCACGTTGCGCCAAATTTGAAACAAGTGGTGACTTTAGTTCAGCTCGTCTTCCTTCATACAAGGTCCCGAATGATGGCATGAAGCAGTGCACTATCATTCACTCATATACATTCAGCATGCTTTGCCCCTCAGTTTATTCGTAAGCACATTAATTGAGGTACTCATCTTTTCTCTTTTTCTAAGGAAGAATTTTTTTTAACCAATGTGAACCTCTTTTGGCTGTACACGTGTACACAACTATAACTTCAGGACAACTAGCTGGATCAACTTTATATTTAGAGGCAAAATAGTTTACACATTCTGCATTGTGGTTTTTATAAACCGTTACAACATCGTGGACAGTTTCAACCTGTTTCATGGACTGAAGATCGAGTCCTCCGTCAAAGCAACCTCATACACACACGACCCGAAACTTGTGTCGCTTTGGTTTTGAAAGCTGATCTCACCGCCAGTTGTTCTGATGCTACAGTGTTCAAAAAAAGTAGGGGATATTGAGTTTTAAGCATAAAAATCACATGAATCTTAAAAGACAGGAATTAGTTATTGATGGTCATGGATAGCCACACCATTGCCCTACATTTTCACACCATTGACCTAGTTCCTGGATGCTCGTGCAAAAAAGTAAAGCAACACAAGGCAGTTTGGGGTCAATGCCCCATTTTCACGCAAAGGTTTTCTTCGTCAAAAACACGTGCAAATCAAATAATTTTTACTGTACTCACTCCTGGCAAGTGTGTTCTAGCCACACAGTCAGTCAAAACTTCAGTTGAAATCATGCAGCGGCTAAGAGAAGACCAAAGATGGGTCGGAGTCGAAATGCTACAGACCGGAAGTACGCAGGTGAACGTTGCAAGACACCTTGGTGTTTCACAGTCTGACATCAGCAGACTGTGGAACCGTTACCTTAATACCGGAGAAGTTGTCGACAGGCCTAGAAGTGGGCGACCAAGAATAACCACCCGTCGTCAAGACTTGATCATCACCAATCATGCTCAACGAAACAATACCCAAAGTGCTACCCGGTTGAGACAACACCTCCAACGGGTAGCAGGGGTTCAAGTCTCCGCCCAGACCATCCGAAACAGGATGCACGACGCTCAGGTGAACGCCTTTAGACCGCGGATAGTGTTGCCTCTCACACCACGCCATTGCCAAGCAAGAAGCGCCTGGTGCCGCATCCACCAACGATGGACCAGGCGCCAATGGAGTGACTTGATGTTTTCGGACGAATCGAAATTCAAGCTGGACTTCAACGATGGCCTTGTGCGGGTTTTGAGGCATCGTGGAGACCGTTATCATCCGGACAACATGATTGCTCACCACCGCTTTGGGCGGGGCAGCGTTATGGTGTGGGGTGGCATCACCAGCAATGGCAGAACGCCCTTTCATGTGTGCCAGGGCAATGTCAATGGTGTCTACTACCGAGACAACATCATTGATCCACTTGTTGTGCCCTTTGCACGCCGCCATGGGCCGGGATTCATCTTGCAGGACGACAATGCCCCAGCTCATCGAGCAAATGTCGTCAGGAATCACCTGCAAAGACAGCAGATCAATTCCCTGCCATGGCCATCGATGTCCCCTGACCTGTCCCCTATTGAAAACCTGTGGGACTTTCTGGGGAGACGAGTCCGGGATATCGTTCCAGCTCCTCAGAACCTTCAGCAGCTGGCCCTTGTCCTTCAGCAGGAATGGGCTGCAATTCCTCAAGCAACCCTCAGGCAGCACACCAACAGCATGAGGAGGCGCTGCACAGCCTGTTTGACCGTTAACGGAGGCCCAAACCGTTATTAAAGACTTTCAGAACTTTTGTTATTTTTGAAATGTCACCCTGCTTTGAGGGGAAGCGTGTAAAAAGTCACGTGACTAATTTTGTTGTTGATTTTTGCTTTGAAAATGTTGTTAACATGCTG
Source organism: Theodoxus fluviatilis (assembly GCA_034096865.1). Lineage (NCBI taxonomy): Eukaryota > Metazoa > Mollusca > Gastropoda > Cycloneritida > Neritidae > Theodoxus > Theodoxus fluviatilis. Next base: position 13,970 of record JAWQFJ010002937.1, on the reverse strand, counting down.
TTGCATCCATAATGAAATAAAGCAAGTCTCTGATAAGAAACGGAATTTGGTTATAGTCTCATTTATATCAATATCCTCTACTTTTTTTGAACACTGTATTGGAATCTGCTCTGATTCTTGCACACGAATATTATGTCTTCCAATAGTGATTGAGGGGGAAATTGTGCGACGGAAATTAGCTATGGTAGTGTAAAATAGAGACTTGATAGTTTCTCTACACTTATGTCCTGAGAGAGAGCATTTGCTTTATCTCAATCATCACCATCTACATCACACTTATGTCCTGAAAGAGCATTTACTTGGTCTAAATCATCAATATCTACATCACACTTATGTCCTGAGATGTAGCATTTACTTTATCTCAATCATCAATATCTACATCACACTTATGTCCTGAGAGAGAGCATTTACTTTATCTCAATCATCAATATCTACATCACACTTATGTCCTGAGAGAGAGCACTTGCTTTATCTCAATCATCACCATCTACATCACACTTATGTCCTGAGAGAGAGCATTTACTTTATCTCAATCATCAATATCTACATCACACTTATGTCCTGAGATGTAGCATTTACTTGATCTCAATCATCAATATCTACATCACACTTATGTCCTGAAAGAGCATTTACTTTATCTCAATCATCACCATCTACATCACACTTATGTCCTGAGAGAGAGCATTTGCTTGATCTCAACCATCACCATCTGCATCACACTTAAGTCCTGAGAGAGAACATTTGCTTTACTTCAACCATCGCCATCTATATCACATAAGGTCCTTAGAGGGAGCATTTGTCCTAATATGGAGAAATCCGATTCCCTTATGAAACGTTAAGCAGGAGGATTTGAGGGGGTGTTGTCGGTGACAAGTGCAGTTAGCTGATGGTATATTTCTCCTCCCATGAAATTGATTTAAATGGTTCACTAGGGTTTTGGAGTGACCCATACATCTTCAACAACAAAAAAGCGGCTTTGGTTCAGCACAGAATTTTATATATCAGATTTCTGCCTTTGGAGCGTCCCTCTTGTCCTGGGTGAAACTGACCGTTCTTTAGCAGTTCTGAAACAACGTCTGGTTTTTTGTAGGGTCTTTCATGTTGCCTGAGTGTTTCAACAGTTTTCTGGACCCTCTGCCCTTTTTCCTCAACTGCCTCTACTTGAGACATGTGAAAGGGACATAGATGGTAATAGTTTAATATCTAGGTAGGTAGGCATGCCTCGGGTACTGATCGTGGTAGACGGTGAGATTGATCCTTTTTTGTATTTGGTCATACAGTCATTCCTTTATATATAATAATGGTCAAATGAGACTTTCTGTGTCATTAAATGACCGTCCATCACAAAATGAGTCACTCGTTGCATTTTGAACATTTTGACATCTGTATGTTTTCAAACAGAGTACACAACAAGCTTCTCAATGGTGCAATAAAAACCGCTGGCGCTGAACCTCCAGGTTTTCGTATATTTATTTTTAAAAAGAGATAAAAGAACGGGTTCGAACCCGCAACCTCTCGAAAAAAAAGGGGAGGAAAAAACACACACACACACAAACACAAAAAACCAGGTCGGGTTCGAACCCACAACCTCTCGAAAAAAGAGAGAAAAGAAAGTTTCAGTGCAGAATCAAACCTGGTCATGCATGACCAAGAGTGCAACGCTCTACCAGCTTAGCCATTTGAGAATTGATATGACGGAGTGTTTGTAAAGCATTTATAACGTTCTTTTCCCTAAACCCCCTTGCAAGCTATCGGCCCAGGAAACAATCGACCATATATTTTAAACATGATGGATAGGTTCAGGAAGCTCCTATTATGACATGTTTTGTTTTGCATTGGCTTGTCATAGACGCTGAATTAACACTCACACAGTCACACAGAGGAGGAGGTGTATTATATAGGTATGTGCGAGAAAAAACGAAAGGTAAATGACACGAATGAAATGTAGTTCATTGAAAAGAGCATAAAAAGATCATTCCAATGGTATAAGNNNACGTTATACGACGTCAAATGATCACGTCACAAATTTTGCAAAATGGAGTCTGTTGAATCGTTTTCAATGAAACACCAAAATGTAAAAAAGTCACTTTCTTTTCAAACCTCGATTCTGAAAATTTGATAATATTGAATGGGACCTAACTTCCAGTCAGTGTGCAAAATCTCAAGGAAATCCGTCCAGTAGTTTTTGAGATATAGGCCGTGGAGACGGGACAGACAGACAGACAGACAGACAGACAGACAGATAAAGTCTGTAGGACCTCCAGTAAACCTGGAGGGATAATCATGAACATATGACTACCCTACACGATTTCACATGACTTTGAAGATAGACACCCTAAAAATACATTTTTTGAGAAAAACGCGTTTTAAGTTTACATACATTATTCCCCTTTTTCCCTAGCAACCCTTATTCATGCAATTTGCCACAGAGATGAAGCAGTGGCTTTTGGCTTTGGTTGGCAACCTAGGGTATTCCCCCGTCGATCTGTTGCAGTGGTGGCTACGAAACTTTGAGAAAATGCTTGATGTTGAAGATCGGTTTGCGGACGTTTTCTTGTAAATGATTGACCACCACACCCAAAAAACATCATAAAGCATACTCTTACATGTTGATTTCAAACTTACTCATACAATGAAGAAGGGACTAGAGAAGCAAAAAACCCCGAAATATCGAAGTCGACCACTATAACCCCCACCTCCTTTGTGGGCGGTTTGCACAAAATGACTCGACTGCGCAACCGACTCATTTAGCGATGGAGTGTCACATTATTTGCTCTCAAAATAATTTTCCTAATCTCCGTTACAACGATCCTATATTCATGTCTACTATCTTTTAATAATCCTTTTTGCTCTAAGCTGCACGTAAATTGAGAAGAAAAGTCTACAATGAGTAATGAAAGCAAAAAGACAAAAAAGTATTTACAGGAACTTCCCAACCCTTCAAACTTGTTTAGAATACGAGTAATGAAGAAAACTGTGCCCTCTAAGTTCACATGTGAAGGAATCAAGTCACAGGAAGCAATAGCGAGTTTGAGGGGTTGCAAGACAGTGACGGTGTCCACTCACGCCTATGTGCGAGGAAGCAGACAAGAGGCCAACCGCTTCCGACTGTTACAAGTGTTATGCCCATTGCACACGCGGCGACAAAGCAAACCAGGCCACAAGATTTTGTGCTTGTGTCATAGGCTAGACGGTGGTTTATCCAGAACGGTGGAGTTCGACCTATTTACATATGCATGATGTGACGTTTTCACCGGCCAAATCTTGTGATTAGACAATGCCAAGCAGAGATGACTTTTCCCCACATACTCTTATCTTAACTGTGATTAGCCGGCTGCAGCCAGGGGCGGATCTGGTTTTTGAAAGGGGGGGGTGCAAAGTTTTTGTTGTTGGTGTTTTGTATCTTATCAGCGAAGGCGCGAAGCGCCGAACCGACGACGCGAAGCGCCGAGCATGCTAGGGGGGTCCGGGGGCATGCCCCCCCCGGAATTTTTTTAAAAAAAGGAAGCAAAATGGTGCAATCTGGTGCAATCTGAGCGTGTAAAGTGCTATTTTCAGGCGATACATTTTACCACTGATGTGGTGGGGGGTGGAGATAGGACCAACTGTCTCTCTCTTGGGAAGCACATGCTCGAAAATGTACAGTGCTAAATAAGTTCGATGTTAATAATAAAGAATCACAATTCACAAAAACAACATGAGGAAAAAGTCTTGGCAACAAGATCATACCTCGAATTTAATAATCTTTATATGGGGGGGGGGGGGGGGGGGGGCAATTAAATTTAATTTTACTAGTGCATTCCTATATTTATCAGCATCTCTCTGTCTGCACCCACCCACCCTTTTTTATTTTGGCTGGGGGGGGGGGGGGGTGCAATTACATCACTATATTTATCAACATATTTCTCTTTCCATTTTTTTATTTATGTATTATCATTGATTATGTATTTTATTTCTTTAATTTATTTAG
>JAWQFJ010002937.1:2500-5000 GCA_034096865.1 Theodoxus fluviatilis | reverse complement strand
AGCAGAGATAATAGTAACAGTCAAAAACCTAGAACTACTTCTACTGAATAAAGAATGATTTGCCCCTTAGTGTGAAGCATTTTGCCACACCTTCGCAAAATAAAACTCTGTCAGATTTACTTAGGTTTTTCTTTGCGTAAATTGAAGAACTCTGATTATATCGAGTATATCATGTCTCTGTCTGTCTGTCTGTCTGTCTGTCTGTCTGTCTGTCTGTCTGTCTGTCCGTCCGTCCGTCCGTCCGTCCGTCCGTCCGTCCGTCTGTCTGTCTGTCTGTCTGTCTGTCTGTCTCAAACACACACACACACACACACACACACACACACACACACACACAGAGAGAAGAAGATCTTTACACGAACACACACGCATATTGTCACTGTCATTGAGTTGAAAACAAGGAGAGGGCTATAGACTGGAACAACGGGGCAAGAGGCCTACCCTGGGCGTCTTGCCCCAATTAGGGGATGGGCGTCTTGCCCCAGGCTGACCGATTATTTATATTTGTGGAATTTGGCGGGAAAGTGGACGCAGAATGTGGTTCCACCATCACTAGCTTGGAGCTGAGACATTCTACTTTCAGCCAAATACAAAGCTTTTTCGTTTCATTTGAGATGCAGATCATATTACTAAATACAGTAGTCGCCGCTTATTAAAAACACATTGGGACCGAACAAAAGTGTTTTTAATAAGCGGCGTTTTTATTAACCGTTTGCGTGTTGAACATGTCCATCAGTAACGATGTAAATCCGGACCGGACCAACTGTATTTAAAAAACGGCTGTTTTTATTAACCGCGTGTTTTATAAGCGGCGACTACTGTAGTAGGAATCGATGAAATTACTGAAAACAAAGAGGAAATAAACAAATAATTCTGAAAAACTTGCTTTTTGGTCTGGATTCTTCTCTGTCGTAGACACGGCGTCTGCTTACGAGAGGAGGCTAGCAAAGCATCATATATCTCTCTGGGTCACGCTGTCTGAGAAATTTCGAGGGTGGGCGTTTGACCCCACATGGGCGTTTTACCCCATGCTACCCTAACATCTTCCATCTGCTCATACCGATGGCCAAGTTCAAAGTCATCAGAGGAGATCTAGAATTAGAGGTATGTCGAAGTGAGCAGACGACAACAGTTTTTTGCCTCTCAAGTTTAGAGTTAGTCGATCAGCAGAGACTCGGTGACCATCGCACAGTGACGATAAACTGATCTTTCCACCCTGGCAGTGCGGGGCTTATCACGCTTGTTTCGGAGAAAGGGAAAGTAGGTTTACCGAGAAAAGCAGAAATGAAAATAGGAACGTTTGCATACATGTATGTCAATTGAAATACATATAGAGCCTAGCTGCCTCCGTAGAGTAAAGCTGATTAATTTTTTTACAACTCGAAGGACCGAATCAACAACTAGGGTATATTGTACAACAAAAACGCAACATGGGGTGGGAATTTTGTCTTTTACGATCTCATCATACGGATGTGATTGTAGGCCTATCTACACATGTAGACCGTTGGTCGAGATCATAGCCAGACACAACAACGACTAATACTCTACATGACAGCGATCCACTCACCGGAAATGTTGCGGGATTCTCCAAAAATCGACCGGCAGCGTTGATTTTACCTCGTTCCAAAAGTGGAGTCCCTCTCTCTGCTGCGAACGAGTGACTGAAGTAGAAGATTGATTCGCAGGCCCAGTGCTATGGCGTCACTGCACTACTTTCGTCTCCGGCAGCTTGCTGTCTAATCTCGATGCAGCGAACGAGATCGAGTGACTGAAATTGAAGATGGATTCGTAGGCACAATTTTAATGGCGTCGCTGAAAGTAAGCTACATTCGTCTCCAGCGAACGAGATCGAGTGACAGAAACAGAAGACTGATTCGCAGGTGCAAGTCCCATGGGGTCACTGTATATCATTCGTTTCCGCCTGCTCGCGGGTCTAATCTCCATGCAGCGACCGAAGTCTAGTCTATTCCTGCTACTTCGAAAGACTTCCTGGACGCACTGCAGAAACTGCACTGCTCACAAACATGCACGCAGTCGGAGGGTTTTTCCCGATTTGTTAGCTGCAAGTACACAACAGCTACTCAGCAGGCGTATTGCATTATTGTGTGGATGCATTTCCTTGAGGGGTCAAAGGCGTAAGTAAGTAAGTAAGCATTTCCTTGCTTATAGTAGAGTACGCCCAGTGTGTACTCGTACGGTCGCCCGTAAGAATGAGTTTTTGAAATAATATGAGGGGGGGGGGGGGGGGGGGGAGGGAGGGAGGGAAGGGGGAGAGAGAGAGAGAGAGAGAGAGAGAGAGAGAGAGAGAGAGAGAGAGAGAGAGAGACCGGGGGAGGCCAAAGGAGAGAAAGACGCGCGCGCGCACGCACTAATACACACACATGCATACGTATGTTAGATAAAGAGAGAGACAGACAGACAGGCCCACACACGCGCGCGCGCGCACATACACTCACACACACACACACACACACACACACACACACACACGCACAGACAC